>SJYO01050590.1:39118202-39312585 GCA_006410555.1 Capra ibex | reverse complement strand
GGTCGAACTTGTAGTCCCTCAAGTGCCAAGTACATAACGACTTCGGACCGAACCTCTTAAAACTCGTAATGAAATGATCGTACACCTTCTCACGTTAACACGCCATCACACTCGTAAGAAACCGTAACGGAAAGAAACCTTAACCTTACTTTTGACGGGAAAAGGTCAGGACACCGGTGACGACTCAAAAGGTTTAAACGACCGTATAACTCACGTCGTGAAAGTGTCGTAGTAGAAAGTCCTAAACTTTATCCAGTTGACCTTAAGGTAGTGGAGGTGATCGAAACAAGTATCACTACGAAAGATTCCGGGTGAACTGAAGTGTAAGGTTCTACAGACCGAAATCTACTCACTAGTGTGGTAGCACTAATAGGTCCAGTACTTCTAGAAAAAACATGTCAAGAAGACACATAAGAACGGTGGAGAGTAATAATCTCTTTACGTCTGGTTTTGATGTTACTCTATAGTGGAGTATGGTCAGTCTTACCGGTAGTAGTTTTTCGGATGTTTGTTATTTACGACCTTTTCCACACCTCTTTTCCCTTGTAAGACCGTGACAACCACCCTTACATTTAATTATGTCGGTGATACCTTCTACCATACCTCTAAGGAATTTTTTGATCCTTATTTTGGTCGGATACTGGGTCGTTAGGGTGAGGATCCGTATATGGGACTCCTTTGGTTTTAACTTTTTCTGTGTACATAGGGTAACAAGTAACGTCGTGATAAATATTATCGATCTTGTACCTTCGTTGGATCTACAGGTAGCTGTCTACTTACCTATTTCTTCAACACCATGTATATGTGTTACCTTATAACACATATAAATGAGTCGGTGTTTTCCCTTGTATAAACTCAGTCAAGATTACTCCATCTACTTGGATCTTGGATAATATGTTTCACTTCACTCAGTCTTTTTATTTATTTATGACATAAGATTGTCTATATATCCTTAGGTCTTTTTACCATCACTTCTTAAATATATATCCCGTTGTACCTCTTTGTCTGTATCTCTTATCTGACTACCTGTACCCCTGTCCCCTCCTCTCCCACTCTACGTACCTTTCTCATTGTACCTTTGAATGTAAAGTTATACATTTTCTCTATCGGTTACCTTTGAACGACATATAGAATCCTTTGAGTTTGTCCTCGAGACATAGTTAGATCTCCCCACCCTACCCCTCCCTCTACCCTTCCTCCAAGTCTTCCCTCCCCTATATACATATGGATACCGACTAAGTACAAATCCAAACTGTCTTATGTTTTAAGATATTTCGTTAATAGAAAGTTATTTTTTATTTAATTAAATTTTTATATATATATATATTTGGGGGTATTCTTTAGTTTCCGGTCTTAAGGGGGGTCTTTATAGTCGTTCAATAAAAGTTACTTTATTCATTAAAAATTATACTAGTCCATCTAAAATAGGATCTTTAAGATCTTATAAAATCATTATCCTTTTATAAACTTTATTGTTTAGTATGTAAATCCGGTATATTATTTTTTAGAATAGAGTTATCTACTATTTTTAGATTGTGGATGTGGATTAATTTTGTTGTTGATTTAAACTTCTTTTAGAGAATATTTATAATTTGGTTATCGGTTGTACTATAGAAATTATTCCAAAGTATTTTTATTACCTCGAAGAGTCCACTGAGTCACCATTTCTTGGACGGACGGCTGCATCCTCTGTGTCCAAGTCAGGGACCCGACCCTTCTAGGGGACCTCTTCCTTTACCGTTGGTTGAGGTCACAAGAACGGACCTTATAAAGTACCTGTCTCCTTGGACCGTCCGATCAGGTACCCCATCGTTTTTCAGTCCACGTTGAATCACTGATTTGTTGTATTTTTATTAGTACGATTTCCATCCTGTCAGTGTCAATTTGACATTCCTTCTCTTCTTTGACATATCATTAAGGAGTTGGAGGGTAGTAGTGAGGAACAAGAGGAAGAATCTATATTGGAGGTAATTGACAAAGACTACATAGTAAGGTCTTTAAAGGGCAAGTGTATTTTATATACTGGTTCGGAAGGGCGGTTACCAATTTTGAGGTTCGAAAGTTGTGTTCTCTTCTCTCAAACTAGGGACCAACCCCTTGACTCTAGGGTGTGCGACGTGTCCTATCGGTTTTTTTTAAAAAAATTCATATATTGATAACGGAAAACTTTTTTTGGTTCATACTTACCTTAGTATGATAAAGATTTTTACATATATATATATATATATATATATATGTGTGTGTGTGTGTGTGTGTTACCTTATGATGAGTCGGTATTTCTTTTGTTACTTTATGACAGTAATCGTCATTGTGTCTACGTTGATCTTTAACGTATGATCCACTTCACTCAGTCTTTCTCTTACTGTTCATGGTATACCATAGTAAATTTACACCTTACATTTTACGTTATGTTTACTTGGACAGATACTTTGTCTTTGTCTGAGTGTCTGTATCTCTTGTCCGACCCCCAAAGGTTCGCCCCCAAACCCTCACCCCAAGTCCTCTCTTTACCTCCTTACCTCACTCCTTACCTCCAACCCCAATCGTCTACGTGTGCTAGTAATGTAGTTTATCTATTTGTTGCTCCGGGAGGACATATTTTGTCTTGATATAAGTTATAAGATACTATTTGGTACTTCCTTTTATGAATATTATTTCTTACATGTACATATTGACTTAGTGAAACGACATTAATGTCGTCATTAATTGTGTTGTAACATTTAGTTGATACGAAGTTAATTTTTTTCTTGTACACGATCACGGTTTATTGGAACCAAAGGAAATGTACTTTTAGAGAAATAAAGGTACAAGTAAGGACTTCCTATCGAAGTAGTCTATTCTATTAAACACCGACTTAATAAAGGAAAAACGTGCACTTTTTACACGGTTCAGAAGGACCTAAGGTACCAAACTCTACTCTTTAGATGACAGTAAAATTAACCATAAACAAAAGGATATTTATAACTCACTAAAGAGAGACCAACGAAATTCTAAAAAAAAGGAAACAGAAATCAAAAATCTCCAAACTAATACTACACAGAACCATATGTGAAGAAGCCCAAATATGATAAAACCTAAGTGAGGAGAAAGACTTAGACATCCAAATATAGAAGATGGTTTAGACCCTTTAAAGTCGATGGTGAAGAAGTTTATGGAAAAATCCAGACATAAGAAAGAAGAGAGAATGACCATGAGGTCGTTATACAATTCTATAAACGAAACGTGCTCTCAAGGGAATCGATACAAGTAAATAAAAGGTCAGATGTCAGAGATATAATAAGTCTGATTCAAGTTGACTAGACGGGAGTTAAAGCGAAGATAGAAGACCACAAAGATGAGATGATTACTTAGGAAAGTCACTCCAAAAGTTTTTCATCTGTTGGAGTGACTTCCTAAGTCATGAACAAGTTATTCAAAATTACCATTGACAAAATTTTAAAGATAGTGTATTAAAGTCATAAACTAAGTAGGACTACAACCGTAATGAAGAGAAGAGAGTACTACGCTAAGAAAAAAGGACCAAGAATCATATTACTCTTTAAAAAGTAACGTAGGACCTATAAAATTTATATAGAATTTTGCAAACAAAATAAATCAAAAGGATAGACATAGAAGTTAAAATTGTCCTTCAGTGGGATTCAGTCAAGTCGTACACCCTAGACCGACCAGAAGGACTGAACGGTTGAAGTGACGGTCTCGTCTCCGTCCCTGTCTCGTCGAACTACGATCTCTAAACCTCGACCCGTACCCAATCGGACGGGTTCAAGACGACTATCTCGACGATACCGGGTGCACCCGGGCGGTGACGACCGTCCTCACTCTACCTCCTACCTGACCGAGTAGTCTCGAGACGTTCGTTACGACACACCCGTCTGACCTGTGCCGATTCAGGGTCGACTGGAAGGGGAAAGGGTGTCCCTTTCGTCGGTAAGAGAAGAAGAGAAGGAGGGTGAGAGTAAGGACAGAGAGGGGGACACAGAGACAGAGAGAAAAGGAAGAGGGGAAGGAAGAGAAGAGATAAAGACAACCGTCACGTCTTAACGTCCCGAGAGGTCGGGGTAAGCCTCTTCCTTTACCGTGGGGTGAGGTCATGAGGACGGACCTTTTAGGGTACCTCCTCTTCGGACCACCCGACGTCAGGTACCCCAGTGGTTCTCAGCCTGTGCTGACTCGCTGAAGTGAAAGTGAAAAGTGAAAGTACGTAACCTCTTCCTTTACCGTTGGGTGAGGTCACAAGAAAGGACCTCTTAGAGTCCCTACCCCCTCGGACTACCCGACGGCAAATATCCCAGCGTGTCTCAGTCTGTGCTGACTTCGTTGAATCGTCGTCGTCGGTCGGGGTAAGTCCCCATATATTCCTTATTGTTCTTTTGGGTCCCTTGAGTGACTCCATATGAAGTTAAGGTCTCCGGCTATCGGTCAGGAGGAGGAGGAAAAGATGGAACGTCTTAGTAAGATACTAACAGACAACTTAGTAAAGGTCTGTTAGATTTAATTCAACATAAATCTCTCTTATTCGTCCCTATTTACTCGAATACGGTAGAATAGGGTCTTGACCTTCAGTGATTTATGAAAAAATCTTTACCTAACAAAGTGAACGAGAAGTTTCAGGGTAACGACTGAATTTTACTTTTCTTAGTTTCATTGAAGAAATTCCACTGGGTTTGTCGATCACCACTTTCCTATTAAGTGTGAGTCTAAAAGACTAAGGTCTCCGGGGACGGCACGAAGTCTAAGGGGTCTCAATACGTTCTCGTAAAATCTTGTCCTTGAGAGTCGGGGGAAAGATATGGTCGTGTGGATCCCTGGATAAGGGTGGTCTACCATCTTCCCTTCCTTGGTCTCAGATTGACCCTCTCAACCCATCAAAAGTTTAGACTGAGGTAAACTCTAAATGAGGGTTCACCGTACCTCAATGTACCGTTTATTCCAGTTTCTTTGAGGGACACAACCATTTATAAGGGAGTCGTTTTTACGGATTGTGTTTCACTTTTTTTCCTGATCGTACTATGGTGATTATGGATACAAAGGATATTACCCCGACCGTGTGTCATACATATGTCATTTATAAGGAACTGATATTGGTTTTACTTGGTCAGGAAAATTTATGTTCTATTCGGAACCGAGTTTAATTGAGGGTGTAGTCACAAAGACTCTTGTTTATTGGTGTAGTACTGTGGGACACCTTATAGACTCTATGACGTGAGTCGTTCAAGATGGTCTTAGTTTTAACTTTACCTGTCCCCCTTTCGTCTTCTCTTTTATCAAGACGTTTCGTGTATTAGTCTTAACTTTTCAGATCTTACAAGAAAATAGTAGTCGTCAGACTGGGTTACCTATTCGAGAGATTTTATGTTCACAGACGAAGGGTACGAACCACGAATAGACTTAAGGTCTCGTAAATATACTAAAGGAAAGAGAATTTTGATTAAAATTTTACACTAGGTTTGATTGGTTCTGTCGTACAAGGGTTTAGCATACCTTAAAACATGTTAAAAGGAAATCTGTATTTTATTTATCCGTCGTTTAAATTTTGTAGGGGTTTAACAAGATTCTACTTCGTAGGACTTTTACAGGTTACGTTTTTACTGTCCGTTCTAGATTTTCTCGAGGATCTCTATGAGTACTACGTTTTTATAATTATTTGTTAACAACATTCGATGTAGAGGTACCAAACGATTGGTGTCGATTTGAATAAACTCTCCTACCGTCCCAGCAATTTACCAGACCTCGGAGGATTTATCCTTTCAAAGGATTATAGTACGTTTAAGTAAAGACGACTTACAGTACTATCTTCTAAAATGAAAACAAAAGGTGTATTTTTTTGACTTTTAGGTAGATTAAATCTTACATTTTATTACGAAGAAAAAGACATAAACTATGAGGGGGTTTCTTTTTCTATGAATTCCCTTAGTTATATACGTTATTTTCATGTAAACGTGTGTGTGACTTGTCCTTTTTTAAAATTTTGAATACTGTGACAAAAATAGACATTCAGTATCGATTTGCGAAATATATTTAAACCATAGTTCCAGGTCATTACGTATATGGAAATTAAAAGTATCTTAAGCAATAAATAAGATTATCATAACCTATAGTCTTTTTTTATTAAACGATTCAGCTTGTGTTTTTTGTGTGTTCCTTTTCTCTTTAATTTTTACTTTATTACTCGTTCATCTTTTTTCGTTGAACATTTTAGAAATTTTAGAGTCTTAGTATATCTACTAAGACTCTTTTTCTATGTTGACTGGACTTCTAAAAATAAATACATAAAAGAAAATTATAACCGTGTAAGTAAAAAGTGAGATAAGATTTGAACTTTAAATCAATCGTTCTATGATGGACGGAAAATACGGATGAAACAACGATGAATTAAGGTCCGCCGTTAAGTTAACGTTGATTGAAATTTAAAATTCACATAGTAGATTAGAAACTGCTATACTTATTACATATAAACTCATTAATTTTTAACGGTAATTCAAGTGACTTTTTTTAGTAATTTGAGAAATCCTATTTTCAGAAAAGAACAGATGTGTGACAGTTATTTGTTTCACGATTAGAACAGTGAAAAAACCGGTGACAGAGTCCTTACGAAGAATTCATGAGTTTCCTAATTTAATTTAGAGTGGACGTCTGTCCGAAATGTTAAACCGGATTTTGGACCAAGAGTTTCCTTTTACTGAAAGTAATAGAATTCAATTTTGGTTTCTAAGACAGGAGACCTTAAACGTCCTTTTATCGTAGTTTCTTTTGTTAAGCGAAGTTCTCTCAAACAAGAAGTTCTGTGACAGATTTTCTCAATAAATTCTCTCTTAAGCAAACCCCTTTATAAAAGAGTTCCAGTAAGATTCTGTCGGTATTTTGACATAGTAAATTAATGAAGTTCAACTACAGAAAGAAAGAAAGAAAAAAAAAAAAAAAATTGTTAAAATTGACAGAAGGACCCTCAAATTCTCCGAAAAATAAAAATTTTTTAATAAAATAAATATCACGAACAAAACTTGAGATTTAAACCGAATCCCAGAAAACGAAAAAATTCTCTAATAAATTAAAATACTCGATTTGTAAACTTTGGGTACCTCCTTTATTTTTATTTTAAATAAAGAAAACTCAATTTTTTACTTCATTATCTTCTTTGACTTAAACTCTAATTCTGTACATACGTAAATCCTCCCTTTGTTGTTATAAGATCATGAGTTCGTTGATAAAAGGGTGAATTTCATAAGATAGATACGAGAAATTAAATTCTTTCTGAATTATCCTATTTTATGAGTGTGACGTCCTTTAAAGGAGGATACTTCTCTATCGTAAAGTGTTTTAAGGGGGTGGTACAACAATATTCTCGGTGACGTCCTCCCACACGCCCCTTCCTTCTCCCTAATCCTGTACCGAGTAAAAACCTGAAAAACGTAGATGAAGGATTTATTTGTTTAAGAAAAAGGGGTTTTGTTTATGTTTGGGTTTCCTTCCTGTCCCTCTACTTGATGATCTGTCTTTTTATCTTTGTAATACAGTTTCGTGGGATGTAGTAATAAACGTCTGTTAAATAAAACAATAACCAATCATAGGAAGTACGATTTACAAGACAGGGGATGTCGTTTACAAGGTAAAGTTTTTGTGTCATTGTACACGACCTTTATCTTTGGTGGTCTCTTTATGGAGAACACCGATATCTGACATAAATACAATCTAATCTTTTTAAGTGTAATGACTTCAAGTCATGCATACTTAAAGTGATAGTTATATTAAACGTTTTATTGGGTTATCATATAGTTTTAAGAAACAGTCAATCTTATTTTTGAAACACTTTATCTCTAATTTCACATAAAGAGGTAGTAGTCCAATAGTAAAAAAAATTTTTTCATGGTAATATATGTTCATAATTTCCGTTCTAAACGTCTTAATGAAAAATAAAAGTAGAATCTTTGTTTTTCATATTTTTCATTGTCAAGTAGTTTATTTATGTACTCGTCTTACTGGATAATTTTCTAGTAGGACATTTAATCACCTGAAAAAGGGTAATTAAAAATGTAAACTGAGAACTTTGTTGCATGAAATAGATAAGAACCGTTCTGAACGGGGTCGGATTTGGAAGGTCTCTGGTCAGGATTCACTGAGGCCGTCCTGGAGTTTCTATCTTGGATGGACACAGGGTCGAAGGGAAGTGAAGTATACCTAAAGAAATCCCTGTGTATTTAAATGTACAGTAAGACTGATTTCAGTGTCACGACACAGACTCGAAGTATTTACAATATATCATTAAGACTCGTAAAAACCTTTCATTCGTACTTTCTTAGAGACCCTTACTTCTCAAAAGTACTCCAATTCCGGTTTAAGGAGGAGTGTTTAAAAAACACTGTGTTGCTCAATACAAGAAGTAGACTTGTTTCCCCACCCACCCAGGTGCGTTTATATTAAGTCGTTGGGGACTCTGTGATCGTAGGTTTACTAAGGTTGTTGATTTGTGACAGTCCCCAGAGTTTCCCTATTAGATAGTGATAGTGAGTGACACTACACTACTTAGTGTGTAGACGCTTTTCTTCATATTAGTTAATAATTTTATTTTTTGATAGGTTTTGTTCACACTGAAGGTCGAACTGGTGTATGTTGTCAGTAGATCCATGGACTATTTCGTCTAAGACCCCAGGTTCCTGGTCTGCACGATTAAGTGGCCCAGGTCCCTCTCCAAACTATTAAACATATAAATTGTTCACGATTTCCGATACCAAAAAGGACACCAGCACGTACCTACACTCTCAACCTGACACTTCTTTCTACTCGTGACTTCTTACCTACGAAAACTTGACACCACAACCTCTTCTGAGAACTCTCAGGGAACCTGACGTTCCTCTCGGTTGGTCAGGTAAGACTTCCTCTAGTCGGGACCCTAAAGAAACCTTCCTTACTACGACTTCGACTTCGAGGTCGTGAAACCGGTAGAGTACGTTTCTCAACTGAGTAACCTTTTCTGAGACTACGACCCTCCCTAACCCCCATCCTCCTCTTCCCCTGCTGTCTCCTACTCTACCGACCTACCGTAGTGACTGAGCTACCTGCACTCAGACTCACTTGAGGCCCTCTACCACTGCCTGTCCCTCCGGACCGCACGACGTTAAGTACCCCAGCGTTTCTCACCCTGTGTTGACTCGCTGACTTGACTTGACTTGTCCACACAAATTAGATTGTCCGGTACCTGATTTCAAAGTCTTTGTGACTTTTCCTTTGGAAAAAAATAGTTTCACTTAGGTCTTCCTTATCACTGATGGGTAAAGAGGGAGTTAGTAGTAGTAGAAGTTCTTTTTACCGGTAACAAGAGGGAACAGAGAGTATTATCGGTAATAAAAAGTCTCCAGACTCTTAAGTTTTTCGTAGAGGTTTTATGCATAGGTCCGTCTGACCCCCTCTCCCAAGGAAAAGGGAACATGGAAGGAAGAGTACTTGTCTTATATGTAGTCACCAAAGACGTAAACTATCCTCGTAGAAGATACTCTGTCGTTCCAGGATACTGCTAGGTTAGAGGGACTTTCTGAGACACGTACACTTCAGTGGTTTAGAATGGGTGTTGGACAGAAATGAATCATGGGTAACCTCCCATTTCTATATTGATTCTTCTACTTCTATATTGTTCGTGGGTGTTTTAGGTACCCTGGACCATTTGAGATCGTCTTTCTTGAAGTCACATTCACTTTATTTAAGACATATAAGAACCGGGGAGTTCAAGGACCATTTTCTTGTACCCTACTAGAATTTACATAAACCTCTTTTCTTTGTGGCTTTCTATACTTATCGTTTGAACATCCAGACACTCAATTCGGGACCCCAACCTATGTACTCAACTTTACCAATTCGTCCGGTAAGTGAAAGAAGGGAAGTTTCAAATTGTAGTAGAAAAAGTCGTCATTGGTCGATGTACCCTCTCCAGACTAATGTCGTGTACATCTTAAATGTTTTATTTTATTACTGAGTCCTGGGTCTAAATAGACCGATTACCTTTCCCCAGACAGAAGACGTTTCACAGTTTTTAAGTTAGAGTAGACGACCAGACTGTGATTTCTTTTACAGTTGGTGAAGAAAAGGGTCAATCTAAGTCTCAAGGAATTTGAACGGATCCTCCGATCAGAACAAGACTTTAACCTATAAATTTCTTCGTCAGACGAAAACAAATATGTGAAAACAAAGGATAATTCTAGATCTTACACGAAACAAGAAAATAACAGGTTCCGTCGAAGGGGTGTATTAAAGACTTAGAGTACCTGACTACAAAGATCTACCGGTAGTTGTTGACGATAGGAAATAATTGTATGAGGAGACCAGGGGATTATGGTGACCTACTACAGGAATTACTCTCCTTTGTTCTCCCAAATCACTAAGTTTAGATCTAAATAAGTTTCCACATTGTAACGTCTAGTGACGTTTTAAGAGGTGTTTTCATATTATTTTACGTACCCCGACGACGGTCAAAGGTTTCCCTTTACCTAGTCTCGAATATTAGGTCTATCAAATGGTTATTAATCGATTACACATCACACTTGGTTGACACTTTGGTTTGTATCGTTAATTTCGTGTACCGTATAAGTTTATTTAGGAATTTTATTTTGATTCCGCTTCCCTTTACCCTTTATAAACTTCGTAAGATGAGACCCTATCCATGTACCACAATTCCCACCCAGACAAGATTCCACTGGAAATGTATGAATATTCACGAAAAAATTTTCTTTTTCTATCGATGTTGAAGTTTTTTTTTTTTAAACGGAAGTATGAATTTAAAGGTGTCCGAGAGAGGGGATTTCGAAGGAGAAAAGGTACTGAGTCATTAACGACCGTTCTCCCCGGTGAACGTGGAGTTTTATTCCCCGTTCACCGATTAATAAAGACATGTCCGGGTAGACGTTTGAGTTAGTCAATGTCTACATCTTCACACGGGTGTTTTTTCGTCGTCGAAGATGTGACGTCTCTCGATCTACGTCACCGCTTCGTTTCGTTATTGGGTCCTCATCTTTACCCCATCTGGAGATAAGTCAGGGGGTCTACACGGTGGGACCACCAAAAGAAATTTTGTTTATTTTTGGTGGTTTTTTGTCTTGATATAAGTTTATTCGTTCAGTTTAGACGAGTACTAGACGAATAGAAACAGATTTATAATTCGGAGTTCAAGGAAGTCACAAACCGGATTGAGACTTTTTCACTTTTACAATCAATGAGTCAGGACAGGTTGAAAAACGCTGAGATACCTGACACCGGGTGGTCTGAGGAGACAGGTATCCTAAGAGGTCCGTTCTTATGAGTTTACCCAACGGAAAGCGAAGAGGTCGTCTAAAAAAACTAGGTCCCTAACTTAGACACAGAAGAAGTAATCGTCCTTCTAAGAAACGGTAGACTCGATGGTCCCTTCGGGAACCAGATTGAGATGGAGTCAGAAGAAAAAAAAAAAATTCTTCTTTCCCTCGTTCTTCCTTTGGTGTGCAGGTGTCCCTCCAGAAGGTACGGTCCACGATACGAACAGTTGACTTAGGAGTACTGGACTACCAAACCACTGTTATTAGGGAGAAAATGTCTACTCCTTTGGTAATGTATAGATGATCCACCTTTTCTTTATGGACTTGAGTTCTAGTAGTCTAAGATTTGTGACATAAAAAAAAATTTGGTATTAGTGGATCGGTGGTGAAATTAAAAATTATATATCACTGTGTCGTGCAAGTTCTTGTTGAGAAGATATTCGTAAATAACGTGTGACCAGACTGATGTGTGATAAATGTGAGAAGAAACGTGGTGGAGGGTGTCTATTTCAGAGTCATTTCTAGTCGGTCAGTATTCTATTACGTGTCATAGAATAAGTGACTATACAGACTCAAATATATACATATATATATGTGTGTATGTATGTATGTATGTGTGTATATATGTACATACATATATAAATTAAATAAGACATAATTTGATTATAAACAAACGGTCCATAGAGGTGTCTAGACCATTCCTCCGGTCTGTTCGAAGGACGGGGGTATCTCGAATACGTGTAATCCCCTGTTTTAATTATTTGTTTAGTTGTTTGTGAGGATTTCGGGTCATTGAAGTCTGTCACTATTCATGTTTCAGCATACTCCCCTTTTTTATTTAGTGTTGTCCCTTATCTCTTGTTACCCCCAATCTTGTTTCAAGACAGTCTCTCCACGAATCCTTCTGAGGAACCTCTTCCACTGTAGACTTGTCTCTACACTTACGACACTTCATCGTCGACCTCTCTTGCGGTTACGTCCGACACTCCACTTTTCCTCTGTCCCCTCAGGTCATCGTCGTTCTTCCGGAGTGTTTGTGTCCGGTGGTCTTTCGTAGTACAGTGGACCGTTGTGTCGAAAATGAGAGGTTTCTCTTCTTTAGAGACATTTGCGACTCCGTAAGTAGGTGAGAAAACAATGACTAAGTTAGAAAGTAGATTGCCTAATGACAACTCACAGATGATGTACTACCGACAGATATCTCTACTAAATGTCTCTAGCCATTTGACGCTACCCTGAGGATCGGATCGTCAGTTAAGTGGTTGTAGCATAGTCTCCTCTATAGTCTCTCTCTGTCTTCTCTTCGTTTTTTGCAGTACGAATCTGTGTGTTTGTCCTGGAAGAGGGCTTAGGTCTGTCACGGTTCCACCTGAGTCATACTCTGACTCGTGGGAGGACTGCAATTCGACCAATGCGGCTCAAGTCAGAGGTTGTCAGATCCACTCTACGTCCTTGTACAAGCACTCTCTTTGACCCTAAGATAAAGATTCCCGTGATGTTCCAAAGTTAATTCCAACTTTCCCCTTTTTTCTTGAAGGTCGTCATTCTGTAAGACACTATGTCTTTTGACCTCTCCGAAGGATGTACGTCCTCAACATAGTGTGTACTGTAGTATGCGTCGGGACACTCTTCTACCTTAAGAGGGTTAAGTGACTCGTTGTATTTCGTTGAATAAACCTGTAAGATTCGAAGTCCCAAAACTGAAGGACTTGACCTTACTATTACAAAAGGTTCGTGACCTGTGGGTAACTCCGTAACCCTGTATCGTCACTTGTTTATCGATAGAAGTTTCTTGAAGTACAGGTGCCACTCTTCTGGGTCTTTATTTGTCCCTTGATGTTCTGTGACACTACAATACTGATTCATATCTCGATAACTCCGTGGATCGTTTCTCATGGACGGAGTAAGACACCCTAGTTACTTCCATAGAACAACAACAGTAAACTAACGATTCGACACAGACTGAGAGAACACTGAGACCTGACATCGGGTGGTCCCAGGAGATAGGTACCCTAAGAGGTACGTTCCTCCTCTCACTTTAAGTAAGTACAGATCCTGTGGGGGGCGGGGGGTCGTGTGTGTGAGAGTTTGACCGGGACGGATTGAGGACCGAAGAAGGAAGAAGTCCCCTCGAAGGTCTGGGTTTCTAGTTTGGGTATAGAGAACGTAACCATCCGTCTAAGGAATGGTGACTCAGGGGTGTACTGTCAATTCGACTATGAGTTCCCTGTTCATTTTTAATCGTTCGTCCCTTTACTCCTCTGTACTTTCCTCTTGCAAGGTCAGACTCCCTCCTTGCGAACGTTCCTCGTCTCCGTTCTCTCTCGTTACCAGACAAGACTCTGGACCTTGATCAAGGTTTACCAATTTTTTTTCCCTTTTCTTCTCACCACCTTGTCTACTCCGGGTTTAAAATTTCCGACAACACTCTTAAAATTCCTGGAAATAGGGTTCCCGTCTCCGTATAAATTTCGAACCTCGTACCCCTGCCGTTGTGAACTGAACACAAACTATTTGTATTGCGACTGACGACACCTAGTTACATATAGTGTCGACTGACGGCATTCACGTTCGTCTTCCCAGTTCATCGGGGGTGTCAGTAAGTCCGTGCTAGGGACACTTCCCCATAGGTGACACTATCACTGACCTGTTGATGTGGTCCATTTGCCCGTTTACTGGCGTCAGGTAGGCACGTTACCTTGTGATGACTAAAGGTTGTCTGATTGTGGGTGGTTTCGTACGTGCTTGGAGTCTCCGTAATACTAGGTAGCGTTGTTGGGGTTCAGGTCTGAAATATAATACCGAGTGAGAACCACAATGTATAAGATGTCCAGACCTGTTTACTGTTCATAGATGGTAATCTCATAATATAGTGCATAAGAGTGACAGGATTTTTAAGAGACACCAGGTGTATACGTAGGTAGAGGGGTGGAGGTTAGGAACTGTTGACTACAGAAAAATAAGAGACTTCAAAACGATATACGTAAAAAAATTACGTATCAATATGTGGTTTCTTCCATATAAAATGATTTTAGTATATGATATAAAAAATTCGGTTATTTTGGGATCTTTCCCACATATCCGGATTTCCAACATGGTGACTTTGGGTTCCCTCTCCCTATCGGGTACCGTAGGTCCTCGACAAAGGAGTCAGATTTTGTTGATTCCCTCTTCAACTGTACACCTAACAACTCTGAGGGAGTCGAGTGAAAGTGAAGGTTTTTCCCCACCCCTTCACAACCCCAGTTCCCACTTTACGTAAGTACGGACCCTGTGGGATGGTGGTGTGTGTGTGAGAGTTTGACCGGGGCGGATTGAGGACCGGAGGAGAGTTGGGAAGGAGAAATCTTATCAGGGTGACTTCGGAGTTTGACAACTCGAGGGTAACAGGACGGTAGAGACCGAACCGTCAGTGGAGTAGAAGGGAGCGGGAAGGGATCAGAGGAACTCTGGAAGGACGGGGTCTTTTGTGTGGCACGAGGAAGGACTGGGGAATGGAGGACGGGAGGGTACGAGAGTCGTGGACACGAAGAGACACTGTGAGAGACGTTGACGTAGACCACTAATTGAGGTATAAGTGTCGACATTGGATTGAACATAAATGAATGCTAGTAAAAGGTGACTTTCAGGTTCCCCGTCGCTGAGGTAGAGAGACTAAAGTAGAGTAGAGTCCCGACATAAGGGTCGGGGATCGTGTATCCTCCGGGAGTTGCGTATACACGACTCACTTAAAGTCATTCGACGAGCAATCTATATGTTCCAGACGACTTCTATGAGACCTTGTAAAAGGACTGACGAGATTTAATCATTAATCCCTTTTGTTTACTCTTTGTTTACTCATCCCTTTTGGTGATCTGGTAAGTCCATGTTGAATTTAGTTTACGGAATACTAACTAATATGTTACCTTCACTGTTTATCTAAGATCCCTAATCTAGACTATCTTCCGGACTTCTTGATACCTGTCTGTAAACACAGTGACATGTCCTCTCCCACTAGTTCTGGTAGGGGTTCTTTTTCTTTACGTTTTTCCGTTTTACCAACAGACTCCTCCAAATGTTTACCGACCCTTTTCTTCTCTTCGTTTTCCGTTTACTCTTTTCCTTTCTATATGTGTAAACTTACGTCTCAAGGTTTCTTGTCGTTCCTCTCTATTCTTTCGAAAGGAGTCACTAGTTACGTTTCTTTATCTCCTTTTGTTATCTTACCCTTTCTGATCTCTAGAGAAGTTCTTTTAACCTCTATATTTCCCTTGTAAAGTACGTTTCTACCCGTGTTGTTTCCTGTCTTTACCATACCTGGATTGTCTTCGTTGTCTTTAATTCTTCTCCACCGTTCTTATGTGTCTTCTTGATATGTTTTTTCTAGAAGTACTGGGTCTATTGGTGCCACCACACTAGTGAGTGGATCTCGGTCTGTTTGACCTTACACTTCAATTCGCCCGGAATCCTTCGTAGGGGTCCTTGTTTCGATCACCTCCACTACTTTGAGGTCGACTCGATAAAGTTTAGGATTTTCCACTACGACACTCTCACGACGTGAGTTATACGGTCGTTTAAACCTTTTGAGTCGTCACCGGTCTCCTGACCTTTTCCAGTCAAAAGTAAGGTTAGGGTTTCTTTCCACTACGGTTTCGTACGAGTTTGATGACGTCTTGACGTGAGTAGAGTGATTGTTTCATTACGAGTTTTAAGAGGTTCACTCCGAAATTGTCATGCACTTTGTACTTGAAGGTCTATAAGTTCGACCTAAAGTTTTTCCGTCTCCTTGGTCTCTAGTTTAACGGTTGTAGGTAACCTATTAGCTTTTTCTCTGAAGGACTCTTTGTAGATGAAGACGAAATAACTGATACGGTTTCGGAAACTGACGTACCTAGTGGTGTTTGACACCTTTTAAGAAGTTCTCTAGCCTTGTGGTTTGGTGGACTGGAGGAAGGACTCTTTAGACATGCGTCCAGTTCTTCATTATCAATCTTGACCTGTACCTTGTTGTCCGACCAAGGTTTATCCTTTTCCTCATCCGGTTCCGACATATAACGGTGGAACGAATAAATTGAATATACGTCTCATGTGGTACGCTTTACGACCCGACCTACTTCGTGTTCGACCTTTGTTCTAACGGTCCTCTTTATAGTTATTGGGATCTATACGTCTACGATGGTGGGAATACCGTCTTTCGTTTCTTGATTTCTCGGAGAACTACGTTCACTTTCTTCTCTCACTTTTTCAACCGAATTTTGAGTTGTAAGTCTTTTGATTCTAGTACCGTAGATCAGGGTAGTGAAGTACCGTTTATCTATTCCTTTGTTACCTTTGTCATTCTCTGAAAAAAAAAAAAACCGAGGTTTAAGTGACGTTTACCACTGACGTCAGTACTTTAATTTTTTGTGAACGAGGAGTCTTCTTTTCAATACTGGTTGGACATATCGTATAATTTTTCGTCTCTGTAGTGAAACGGTTGTTTCCAGGTAAATTAGTTTCAATATCAAAAAGGTCATCAGTACATACCTACACTCTCAACCTGGTGTTTCTTTCGACTCGTGGTTTCTTAACTACGAAAACTTGACACCACAACCTCTTCTGAGAACTCTCAGGAGACCTGACGTTCCTCTAGGTTGGTCAGTTAGGATTTCCTTTAGTCAAGACTTATAAGTAACCTTCCTGACGACGACTTCGACTTTGAGGTTATGAAACCGATTCACTAGACTTCTTGACTGAGTGACCTTTTCTGGGACTACGACCCTTTCTGACTTCCGTCTTCTTCCCCTACTGTCTCCAGCCTACCGTAGTGGTTGAACTACCTGTACTTAGACTCATTCGAGGTCCTTAACCACTACCCGTCCCTTCGGCCCGCACGACATCAGGAACCCCAACGTTTCTCAGTCTGTCCTGACTCGTTGACTTGACTTGATTTACTCTTTGTTCCGAAAATGTCTCTCTTCCTTCGAGGAAGGGGTGAGTAAAGGGACTCCGTGAGTCGACGTTATAAGTTCTATTCTGTGTATGTCCGTCCTGGATAAATGTCAAGTCTTACTTCGTGATGGGATCACGACGTCCAATTTACCCTTGGGACGACAAACAAAGTCTTACTTACGTTGAAGACTAAGTATCTAAGTTATTTTCTGAGTTTTCATTAAAAGGTCCCGGGAGAAACTTGAGTCTATTCACGATCTTACTTTTGTAAATGGTTGTCTAATACCACCAAAGTTGTAAAGGTAATATTTGGGGACAAAAGTCCCTGAATTTACTATTCGTTCGACACTTTGAATTAAGATTTGACTTTGAACGGTTTATTACTATTTGACAGAAGTTTCTATAAAAATTTCTTTTTCTCTTTCTTCTCTTTTTCAGGTTGGAAACCGGTGATCCTTCAATAATCATTTGACGGCTTTTCCTTTGTGATTTTTCGTCAAAAGTTACAAAGAAATTTAGTAGGAACATTCTTTCTTTTATGCAAACAAAAGTTGTAATTAGAAGTTTTGACCACTAGTCTCTACTCTGGTAATGTACTTATACCCTTTACAAAAGTATCCCTTCAACTGAGTCCTTTTTTTTTTTTTCCACAACTAAGGTAGTGGTGTCATGTTACCCGTTGGTCAAAAAAATTTTTCGGGTGTTTAAATTAGGTTAGTGTAAAAAACAGTCATCCTTCTACATCCTTTGTCGTTGAGGAGCACAAGAAATCAATGTTATTTGACTCGTATTTGATACGAGAGAGTCAGGACATACCGGAACCTCTCTTTTTTGCTGGAACTCTTTACACTCCTTGAGTGCGTGACAGGTAAAACGAATTTTATTTTATATTTATTACAGTATGTTAGGGTTGTTACACGGGAACTGAAATTTTAGGGTCGTGTAGAGGTTGGTTCAAGACTCCGTCGTGGTAGTACCTACAGGATACCTATCAAATTGTTAGTAATGTCTGAGCAAACGAGACAAGTATCGAAGGTCTTACTTTTACTTTTCCGTTAGTTTTACTACACTGGGTGTACCTAAGACGAGACCTAAGACAAGAGTTAAGTGAAATCCGAAATTTAATCTCTGTAAGTTATCTGTCGGTCATAATACCCTTTTCCGTCAATTCACGTCCCAGACGTTGAGACCGGGTATCCGGTCCAAGGTCGGGCAGTGGACAAAAACATTTGTTCTGAATGACTTTGTGTGGGTACAGGTAAACACATGTATTACAGATATGTAAATTCAACTCCCGAAACAAAGTCTACCATCTCGACGTATCAACGTCATCTCTGAAGATTTCTTTTAGTCAGGACTTATAAGTAACCTTCCTGACTACAACTTCGACTTTGAGGTTAGGAAACCGGTGGACTACGTTTCTTAACTGAGTAAACTTTTCTGGGACTGCGATCCTTTCTAACTTCCGTCCTCTTCCCCTGCTGTCTCCTACTCTGCCAACCTACCGTAGTGAATGAGCTACCTGTACTCAAACTCATTTGATACCCTCAACCACTACCTGTCCTGTTCAATATGTGTAGTCTTCGGAGGCTATTCTCTACTGTGTTTTCTAGTAAACGGACTAGAAAGTATATAGAAACGGTATTATTAATGACCACGATAAATGACCCTCAGTCGTTTGAACTGAGGGTAACGGAAAGATAGAGTGTTACAGTTAGTTTGGTAAATTGATGAAGACCTGGAATCGAAGGAGTAGATATTTTTATCGACAGGACTACTGGAGTTTCTTACCCCTCCCCTGACTTACCTTGTACATGGGACACTTTTAACATTCCGAGATGGTATTACATTGTACCGTTGTAATTGTTGATCAACAAAAAACCATTTTACAATTGGTCGGATTGGAAAATTTTACCTTTGAAACTTCTAGATCTTCAAATGTAAAAGAAAGGAGAATTAAAATCCATTATTTTGATCATTGGAGGAGTTTCCACATCATCCGTTATACTTCTCTGTCTCTTAGGTCAACGTCGAGTACCATGGGAGAAGGGTATCAGACTCTATTACATAAGTTTTCACACTGAAATTTGGTAGACACTTGGGAAGAAAGTTCAGGATACTATAATTTGAAACGTTGTCGATAGTCAACATAATTCAGTATAATAATTAAGTATAATAAAATCCTTTTGTCAACTCTTATTATATTTAAGTAGGAATTTTATTTCAAAATATTTCATGGACGTGGAGTTGGATTCTGATATCTCGATAAAAAAATCCCCGACGGATTTTCTACTACGACACTTTCACGACGTGAGTTGTGTGGTCGTTTAAACCTTTTGAGTCGTCACCGGTATCCTGACCTTTTCCAGTCAAAAGTAAGGTCAGGGTTTCTTTCCGTTACGGTTTCTTACGAGTTTGATGGCGTGTTAACGTGAGTAGAGTGTGGGATCATTTCATTACGAGTTTTAAGAGGTTCGGTCCGAAGTCGTTATGCACTTGGCACTTGAAGGTCTACAAGTTCGACCAAAATCTTTTCCGTCTCCTTGGTCTCTAGTTTAACGGTTGTAGACGACCTAGTAGCTTTTTCGTTCTCTCAAGGTCTTTTTGTAGATAAAGACGAAATAACTGATACAGTTTCGGAAACAAACCTTTTCTAACTTCCGTCCTCCTCTTCCCTTGCTGTCTCCTACTCTACCAATCTACCGTAGTGACTGAGTGACCTGTACTCAGACCCATTTGAGACCCTCAACCACTACCTGTCCCTCCGGACCGTACGACGCCAAGTACCCCAGTGTTTCTCAGTCTATACTGACTCGTTGACTTGACTTGACTCTTTCGCGAATTTCTCTTTATCGTCCCAATACGGGTTTGTAACCAGGTTTCAGTACTTATACGAAACTTGACCTTATCCTTTTCGTTTGTAAAGATTTGTCCCAAACCTCAAGTTCCCAAAGTTTTTTTTAAGATCTCTTTAAGTTTGATGACATCGGTTTAAATAACACTCTATTGTATACACACTTAAGATCTGTACCTTCTACCATCCACTCGTTATCATAACCCATTTCCTTATTTACGGTAAACATATATACTAAGAGTAATATGTATTTATATCACATAATTCTCGAAATAATAGGGGGTACATGAGGCGACCCATAAAACTTGTGAGTGGTAGAGTAAAGTGAGTTTTGTTAGGAAACGCCCCACCCCCCTCCACACCCCTCACCTCTTCTCAAGAATAAAATAGTTACTCTTTGGACTCCGAATTTCCCTATTTTATTGAACTGATTCAGATGGGTCGAGTTCTGTGATAGTTATTTTTGAACCCGGTCTAGAAAATCTTGTACCATTTCTAGTTCACCAAAACGGTTATAGGTTCCTTCGTTCTACCTTTCTAACTATACAATTGTATTCGTTTTTGGGCAAAAGTTCTACGAAGGTAAGAATAAGTAAGTGAGTTTTGATAGGAACGTGAGTTTTATACATGAAAAGATAGTTTTTTGTTAATGCTAGACCGTACCGGTTTGCGACCAAAAGTCTCCAAGTGTCTGGGAATAACGTCACCCTACATTAAAGTATGGGGTTGTGTCTCCGATGGTTTCTGTTACGATCACAACCAAACGTCATGAGCAATTGAGTCCACTCTGTGCCCGGGAGACACATATTTGATAGTTTCGGGGTGATGTGTATTTGACTTTGTGACTTGTACCGTTGGACCTAGGGAAATTAGTTGTAGACGAGTTGTCAAACGGAGAAACGTGGTCGGTCGTCTCTCTTACACTATGCCGAAGGGACAATGTTTCGGTTTTTATCCAGTTCACTTGTTGGACTCGAACACACAAGATCTACTCTGCCGTCCCAAGGGACTACCCCTCCCGTCTGAATTCGTCTTTTCTGTCCGTAGTAAACAACAGTTCAAAGTCTTTAAAAGAGAGGGTCGTCTTATCGTTTACTTGGTTCAATAAGAGGAGGGAAGTTTCCCCCGCTATAGTGAAAAAAGTCTATTTTAAGTATTTTAAGTACCTTTCACTTTACCAAACTAACAGAAATTGTGGTCATTTAAAATAACGTTAGGTACCAGTTTATGTAAATACAGACCAAAAGTATACGTTGGAATGGAAGATAATAAGTCTCTTTAAACTGACTTTTCTGTAATCAGTAGTTCAGACGGGGTTTCTCGAGGTCACCATGAAAAGGTTGATCTTACAGAATATATTGTCCACTCTACTTGTCTGATGTCTCCATTACATACGACCGAAGGTTTAGACGGTGAGAGACATCCGGACAATCGGGGTAGTGATCGTGTTGGTTCGACGTCTCTGAGACGGACAAAAACAACTTAAGTAAGATAGAGATGGAAAACCGGGTGGGACGAGAAAGATGGACGTAAACAGGGAGGTGTAACTCCCAACGGGAGAAGACCAACCATCATAGACGGGTGTAAAGTTGTTGTTGTTCTTCCCAACTAGTTCTAGAACTCCCCGGACTTATCTCGCCCGTATCCCTTTCGAGTAATTTCCTTATATCTTTATAATATTAAAACGTTTGATTTTTTTTTTTTTCTCTCTCTCTCTCTTATATAAGTGTCCCGAAACCTTGTGTGAATGTCTTCCCTCCCCTGTATTTGAACTCGTATTAATGTAAGAGTCATTTAAGTAGCGACCCAAAGGGCCCACCGTGTCACTATTTCTTAGACGGACGATTGTGTCTTCTGTGTCCAAACTAGGGACCAGTTCTTCTTGAGGACCTCCTCCTTTGCCGATGGTGACCTTCGCCGGTCGTAGGACCGGACCCTTTAGTGTACCTGTCTCCTCGGACCGTCCCGTGGCAGGTATCCCAACGTTCTCAGTATTTGTTGACTCGCGTGCACTTACGTGCGTTTAAGTAGAGACAAATCATTGTTGATTAAGAATAACTAGTTACAGGTCTTTCGGGAGTCCAGTAGGACGGAGCGGTCTGTTATAGAATGATGAACAGTGTACTATTAGTAAGGAAGTGGACCTCTGTTTATGAAACCTTCTCGATTCTCGAGGAATCTCCTGTGTTACAAACGGACAAGGTAAGGATTCTCTATCAAGCACCACCAAAGATATTCGCCTCCCTTCCTTCTGAACTTTGTAGTGACCGTGAAATATCGAAAGAGCCTCAGTATTCCTACAACCGTACAAACGATTTTAGAAGACATAAAGAGAACTTTTTGGACAAAAAGTCACCGTGGTTTATTCTGCCTCTCAATGTTGAGTCACCGAGGTGACAGTTGACAGAGTCTATATTCTCTTTTTATATTTGCTTGTCGTGACTGGTCCAGAGGACCGTAATGGCTCTGTATCTTCTTTGAGTGTGTTTTCCTTTAGTTGGAAGTTCTCCACTCATTAGTTTTTTTTTTCTCCACTCAATAGTGACAACCATTTTTGACTAGTAATGAATTATAGTAGGTTCACTTTGTATCTTTAGTATACTGGTACATTTTTTATGAGAGACCACGACGAGAGTACCTCGAGAGTCAGGACGTGAGTGACGGAATCTTAATTAGTTACTTCTCAAACCGTTCTTATTTCCATAGATGGGACTCTCAAACTAATCTTTGTAAGTAATTTATTCCTAAGTAATCCTTGGTCCGTGAGACGGTTTGTGAAAAGTGAGTAAGAGAGAACTTAGGAATGTTGAAGAGATACTTTACCCAAGATGTTAGTACAAATAGTGTTTCTAATCCCTTTGACTCCGACTCACGTCGATTTCTTGATCACATTCGTTGTCTCAGTTTTAAATTAGGGTCTACAAAAGACGAAGGGTAAAAAGGTTACTTTAGAAAAAGAGTGTACAAGGAGGAAGGAGGTCGTGTTTGTGTATAGTATTTTTTACCGATAATTTAGAATTGAAAATTTTGACAAGTTTAAAATTATAAAATTGACACCACTTTGTGTGTGTTGTATTTCAAATGGTAGCATTGGTGACGTGAGTAGAGTGGACGATCGTTTCGTTACGAGTTCTAAGAGGTTCGATCTGAAGTTGTCATGTACTTCGTTCTTGAGGGTCTACAAGTTCGAGTAGAAATTTTTCCGTATCTTTGGTCTCCAGTTTAACGGTTATAGACAACCTATTGGTTTTTTCGTTCTCTTAAGGTCTTTTTATTAGATGAAGACGAAGTAACTTATACGATTTCGGAAACTGACACATCTAGTGTTGTTTGGCCTTTTAAGAATTTCTCTGCCCCTATGATCTGGTGGAATGAACGGAGGACGTTTTGGACATACGTCCAGTTCTTCGTTGTCAATCTTGACCTGTACTTTGTTCCCTGACCGAGACTTAACCCTTTCCTCATACAGTTCCGACATATACCAGTGGGACGAATAAATTGAATTTACGTCTCATATAGTATACTTTACGGTCCGACCTACTTCATGTTCGACCTTAGTTCTGACAGTCTTCTTTATAGTAATTGGAGTCTATACGTCTACTGTGGTGGAAATACCGTCTTTCACTTCTCCTTGATTCCTCAGAGGACTACTTCCATTTTCTCTTCTCACTTTACGACCGAATTTTGAGTTGTAAGTTTTGTGATTCTAGTACCATAGGCCAGGGTATTGAAGTACCGTTTATCTACCTCTTTGTTGTCTTTACCACTGTCTGAAATAGAAGAACCCGAGGTTTTAGTGACGTCTGCCACTGACGTCGGTACTTTAATTTTCTGCGAACGAGGAACCTTCTTTTCGATACTGGTTGGATCTGTTGTATAATTTTTCGACTCTGTAATGAAACGGTTGTTTCCAGGTAGATCAGTTTCGATACTAAAAAGGTCATCAGTACATGCCTACACTCTCAACCTGATATTTCTTCCAACTTGTGGTTTCTTCACTACGAAAACTCGACACAACGACCTCTTCTGAGAACTCTCAGGGGACCTGACGCTCCTCTAGTTTGGTCAGTTAGGATTTCCTTTAGTCAGGACTTATAAGTAACCTTCCTTACTACGACTTCGACTTCGAGGTTGTGAAACCGGTGGACTACGGTTCTCGGATGAGTAATCTTTTTTGGGACTACGACCTTTTCTGACTTCCGTCCTCCTCTTCCTCTGCTGTCTCTTGTTCTACCAATAACGCAGTGGTTGAGTTTCCTGTTCTCAAACTCGTTTTAGGTCCTCTACCACTTCCTGTCCCTTCAGACCGTACGAGTTCAGGTACCTCAGTGTTTCTCAGCCAGTACTAACTCGTTGACTTGTTATTGTTTGGTAACAATTCATATGTAAGGTTACCGTTATTCATGTAAACGAAACGACACACTAGTATGGTGATAGGTAGGTGTCTTGAGAAAAGTAGAACGTTTTGATTTTGAGCCATGGATAATTTGTTAAGAGTAGAATTGTGAAAAACTGAAACAAAAAGAAAATTAAACAGTCGTAGTGTGGAGTGTCACGGATTCACGAAGAACCGGAACGAAGTCTTGACGACCTAAGAAGAGTTAACGTTTCTGAAGACGACGGACAGTCGAAGACTGAATCGACCGACTACGAAGTCAGAAAGATTCTACACGGATTTTATGTTGTGACTTCAGTGAAAGGTCTTATGATAGAAGGATACAATTCAATCTTATTCGAGTCATGTATAGACAGTACTCCCACAGTAGTCCTGATTTACTGTATGAGTAGTTATATTGAGTGTTTATGAATAAGTCGAATATTTATGAATAAGGATAATGGACTGTTCCGATGTAGTCATTTGTTTTGTGTCGTTAGGGACGATGACCCCTCGAATCTAGGTCGTTTCTTTCCGTCCATTTTTCTATTATTTGCTTTAATCATTCATTACTATCTGACGTGACTTTCCACTTTCTAATACCCCTTTTTTTCTTGTCTCATTCCATTCTTCCTGCTCTACCGACCTACCGTAGTGGCTACGTTACCTGTAATTGAACCCGTTTGAAACCCTCTACCACTCCCTGTCCCTCCGGAGTACACGACGCCAGGTACTCCAAAGTTTCTCAACCTGTGTTAACCCACTGATTTGTTGTTCTTCCTATTTCTGACAACCTACCCCCGTTTGTCCTACGTAATAAACGTATTCCACCAGTCCTTCCCAAAGTAGCTCTTCCTCTGTCATCTCGTTTCTGAACCTCCACCATTCCTTCAATTGGAAAATTACACATTTCATGCATTGTGTACTGTGTCTCCTTGACGAGTCTTTTATAAACGACGATAATACTTTATTTTATTATTAATGTTACTACTATTGTTAGTATTTATAGAAGAACTAGAACGAGGATCCCCTAGACTATTTCGGTGTCTATACTTGTTATTTCAATTTTAAATAACAAAAGAAACGTAATACAAGTAATATTTAACAAGAGATTTATTAAATAAAGACCAATAGTCCAGATGAGTATCACTATATTAGTTATACTGAAAGTCTGTTTGAGAATACTTTCTTTAATAGTTGAGTCTACTGTTTAAAGTATAGGACCTGAAATATTAGAAAATCAATTATAAAGGTTATGAGTTTGTATACTATTTCATCCCCGATAGACCTTTGGTTAGGACTTGGGTGTGGAGTGGAAGTGGAAATCTCTGTATATAGGACTGTTCCGTCCCTTGTCTGGACACTGATCACAGGTAATATCAACACTGCCTACCCGAATAAAGTTCCTGACAGAGAACCCACAGGAACGATTACGACTGAGTTGGTGGAAGGTTCATGGACTATAGGTCATAGACGGGGTGGATGAATCGGTAGTGGTGATTAATGGAGAGACCTGTCCGTTTCTGGGAGTCGAGAAACTTGATCACACTACCATTTAAAATATACAGTTAAACCGACCCGGTGTTACGGGTCTATAAACGAGTTTGTACTAAGACTTACAACGATATTCCCACAAAACCCTACTCTAAATGTAAATTTAGTTACCAGAAACCGATTTCGTCTAGAGAGAGGTACTTCACACAACCGGGAGTAAGTTAGTTGATTTCCGGACTTGACTTGTTTACTGACTAGAGGGGGTTCGTTTTCACTTAAGAGGTCGTCTGACGGAAGTTTGAGGTAGAAGTTTTAGTGAAGAAGACAAGTTATCCTATGATGGAACTTGAGTTTCTTGTTGAATGAGACTCAGAGATCGGACGGTGGAAGTAGTCTAAAACCTGAGTATTCGGAGGTGTTAGTGTACTCCACTGGGGAATTTTATTTGGAGAAAGAGAGATATATATACACATACACACACATACAGACACATACGTACGTACACATACATACACATATATGTACATATATATCTATCTATTCTATCTAATCTATGTACTAAAATGAGTAAGTTAACCTAGAGAAAGAGACCTCTTAGGATTCATTATGTGCACCAGAAACGACGACAACGATTCAGTGAAGTCAACACAGGTTGAGAAACGCTGGGGTCTCTGTCATGGGATGGTCCGAGGGGGCAGGGACCCTAAGAGGTCCGCTCTTGTGACCTCACCCAACGGTAAAGGAAGAGGTCACGTACTTTCACTTTTCACTTTCATTTCAGCGAGTCAACACAGGTTGAGAAGCGTTGGGGTACCTGACATCGGGTGGTCCGAGGAGGTAGGTACCCTAAAAGGTCCGTTCTCATGACCTCACCCCACGGAGACGGAAGAGGCTGTGAAGCAGAGATGAAATGTTGTTATCTGTGAAACCAGACCCCGGAAGGATGAGAGAAGACGGGTTTCCGGTCATTTCCCTAGTACCTTTTCGTCTTTCCATGTTTTGAACCCTGTTTCTCCATTCACTGAAACTTGTTAAAGGAAATCGAGAGATCCGGAGTCTCAGGGGTAGACTTTTTACTCTACAGAAGACCGAATCTCTAAGAGTAAAATTGAGGATATAAACGAGTTTTCAGGAAAGGTTTTTTAAATCTCGACCTAAATAAGAGACATAAATTCAGAAAATAGGGTTGGGTATGGGATGGTGCGACGTAGTGTTAAGAGAGTGAAATCAAAAGATCTATTTTTGTCACGAAGTCAACCTTTTTTTTTTTGTAACAAGTGTAGTATAAGTAAATCCAATAGACTAAAGATCAGAAAGTGACAGAAGCTCAATAAAACGTTGAACCATTCAACGTTCACTGAGTATCGTTTGTCTTATTAGAAGCAGATATTGGTCTATCAAAAGTATGACAGGGGAGCTCCAATATAACTGAAAAGAGAGGAAACCCCCCTTTTTGGTCAAAACGGAGGTAAACGTGTAAGTAAAATCATAAAGACTAGATATTTATAAAGACCGGAGTTCTAAAAGATAGGTCAAGATTATGAACGGAACAGGGAAGTAACTAATTTCTCAATTCATTTTAGGAATTACATATAAGTGAAATATAGATATAGTCTCAGTACCGTAGTGGTTAATAACGTTTAATTGAGTTTTAACCGGGACAGAGGAGATGATTTTCCTTTTAGAATTCATATAAATCCTACAAACGATTTACTTACTTGTTTTGTTATTCACTTGATTGTTTACTTGTAGGACAAGGGGGTACTCGTGTGTCCCTATGATATACGTATCTATCGCCAATTCTCATTTTTAGTCTGATTGAGTAAAGTATTGGATAACGATGATGTATGGTAGACGTAATGGATATCATTAAGAGATATAGAGTACTATGGGTACCGTTTTACCTCTCTCTCTCCCTTCTTTTTTTGTTTTTGTTTTTTGGGAGTTCATAATGGTTATCCTAATCTTCCTTATTAGGTGCTTTTTACGAATTGTGATACGTACCGTCGGAGCATTCATAAGTTATTTAACATGGATAATAGTAGTAAAATTTTGTCCAACTGGTAAACCTGTTGACATATGTAAGATCGTCAGGAGTCTCACGGGGTATGGGCTGTCCACGAAGTATTTCCGTTTACTGTCACCACCTGGTGTTGTCATGGTTTTAGAGGACCGGACGGTTCGAATTATTTCACACAATAGGTAAGAAGGTCTGGTGACGACCTCTACAATGTCGGACTGGAAGATAACTAGGGTTGTAACAGGGTCACCTGGAACAAGGTAACATTAAATAATGTTGTCGGTTTAACTTAGGTGTACTGTCACGAGACTCGGTTAAGAGTAACTCCAAGAGGGGTAGGGGACGGGGGTGGAGGTGACGGGGGTTTCTAAACACCTCTGTGACTTAATCTACTAAATGAGTTAAGGTCTATAATGTCGATAACTTAAGGAAAGAAATTAGAACGTGCAGGTGGATCTTTTGCTATTTCTACCGGACCGTACTAAACGAGACATGAGAGCATTTAAATAATAATTACACCTCAGTCATTGGAAGAGAACGGACGAGTTAAGAAGGGTCGGTACCAGAAATAGAACTCCTTAAGTTCAACGAACAACGATGACTGTAGAGGGTATAAGGAGTTCGGAAATAAGAGTCAATCTTTCTCCACTCAGGTCTTTCTATCGAAAGACCGACGTCCGTAAAAACGTGTATTTATTGTTGTCCTGATTCGTATAAGAGGTACGTTCCAACGGTTTTCTACAGATTCGTTTAATCGTGGAGGGTACATGACATTCTGTTAAAGTTATCGATTTTAACTATAAGAACTAAAAAGGAAGTTAAGTTGTGCCCCTACCGCGGAGTCCGGGAAACAGACAGTGTCGAGTAAAGTAACATTCGTAAAACCTGTAATAAAAGATGAAAAAGGAAGAGAGGTACCAGATCGGATTAGACACGACTGTGAGGTTAACCCACTGAATAGATTGGTTTGATCAAACAGTTGATGGTATTGTGAATCGTGTCAGAGACGTTCAAAAGTATAGGAACTACCATCTCTGAGGTGTTTTCCTCCCTTCCCTGAAATTCCCTATCTAATAAGTTTCCCTTTTTTTTTTAAATCGAAGTTTAAGGTTCACTTCAAGAACACCGTGACTACAATTTTTTGTATATTTGGTGTGTCTTTACATGTTGTTTACAAACTTGTCATTTGCTTTTACTTTATGGTTTGATCTCTGTATTGATCTCAGATTTGATTTCTGTGTTGAAATTTTTCACAAGGGTTCTAAAGTCTAAACTTGTACTGTATATTGTATATATAAAGGAATACTGTTGACGGTACAAATATTTTCTGAATTTCAATAGTAGTTGTCTCGTTTATACATTTAGTGGAACCTATGGATTCAAGACATAGACACTGTAAGATAGTTAACGATATTTGTATGGTTTTTCTTCCAAATTTAATTCTATCTCCTTTTACTTGACTATTCGTGTATCCATATTTATATGTAATGACACTGGTTGAATTTAATCGTATATTTACGAATTACAATATCTCCATAAAAATATAATACTTGATATTGAGATTTAAAATAAAGATTTCCGTATCATGATTAAATAAATTTGTATTGATCTTTTGGATATTCATGGTATAAAATGGAAGTTCTTTATTTTTATAAGTAAATAAAAATTTTTTAACTTGATCAAAAAAATTTTAAAAAAATTTATAAAAAAGATCAATAACAATTTATTTAATCATGATACGGAAATCTTTATTTTCTATTTGTCCTATTTATTATGTGTTATTTTCCTGAGTAAGATTAAATCCGAAGATTTGTTTGATGTGTCGAGATGTGTGAAGTCCTAGACCACATTCGAAAGACACCCCTAGACCACGAGTGGTGTGGTTTGAACGTACAGATTTTCTGAATCAGTTTTAAATCTTTCTACAATTGTTACTGGGATATAAGCTCTGTCGTTTTCTCTGTGTCTATATTTCTTATCTGAAGACCTGAGACACCCTTTTCCACTCCCACCCTACTAAACTCTCTTATCGTAACTTTGTACATATAATGGTATACACTTATCTATTGGTCAGGTTCAAGCTACGTACTCTGTCCCGTGAGTTTCGGCCACGTGACCCTGTTGGGACCCCTCCCTCCCCCCAAGTCCTACCCCCTGTGTATGTGGGTACCGACTAAGTATAGTTACATACCGTTTTTGGTGGTGTTGTAACATTTCATTAATCGGAGGTTAATTTTATTTTTTGAATGAGTTATGTACATTTTGTGTAAACACACGCACGATTCAGTCAGGACAGGTTTTGTAGGTATTCTGTAAACCAGATACGGTCTTGTAGGAACTATAATCCAGTATAAACCAGGTCGGGTTTATAAGTATTTACGTAAACCAGGTACGGTTTTCCAGGAACTTTAGACCAGGATGGGTTTTACAGGTGCTCACATAAAGTAGGTACGGTTTACCAAAATCTGTTCTGGTGTATAGTCCTTGGAAAACCGTACATAATTTACAGATTACCTGTAAAACCTGTCTGGTTTACAGACGGTTAATAGTAGACATAATGTGCGGAGTTCCCACTTTCATTGTTGATACTATGGACGACCTGTAAGAGGTTTGGTCACGAATGCTACTTACGCTCTTTTAACTCCTTCTAATGTGTTTGAGTGACGAACGGTAAACGTTGTTGTACCTACCTGAACGTCCCATAATACGATTCACTTTATTCAGTCTCTTTCTGTTTGTGACATACTATAGTGTAGACACCTTAAATTTTTTATTTTGTTTGATCACTTATATTGTTTTTTTTTTCTAAGTGTCTATATTTCTTGTTTAATCACCAATGGTCACCCCTCTCCCCTCCCCCTCCCCTAATTGTCAATGTTTCATAATATATATTTTATTTAATTTTCCTATATAACGTGTTGTGTCCTTTACATCGGTAAAAATTTATTATTAATATTTACCTCATATTAGAATTTTTAACACTTAGTGATAGGATATGGATATATTATACCATGTAGTTGATATCAAATAAAATGTTTCATTAATACTATCTTCCAGGAAATAAGAGTTGGATTTGTGTTTTTTTCACGGTCGAACAATAGGAAGATTTTTATTAAATTCCAGTAATAAAGTTGTGTTATGTAGTGTAGTCTGTCTGTCTGTCTGTGTGTGTGTGTGAGTGTTATGTAGTGTAGTCTGTCTGTCTGTGTGTGTGTGTGTGTGTGAGTGAGAGAGAGAAGTGACGGGAAGTCCCTTGAAAGGTAATCAATCAAGTAATGATCTTACCAAAGAAGATTGACTAGATGTTACATTGAAACGATAAATTGTAGCTCCAAGAATTAAGACCAGAATTGAGACTGAATTCGAGTGGACGTTATGACGTAAACTAAAGACCGAGAGTCTTTGAAGTAGAGGAGTCGTACGACTTAATCTGGTCCGACGAAGAGGTCGGAAGAAAACACGATTGTAAGATATGACAGTATTGAGACCGAAGTCCTGTTGGAGTCCCTATTTTTTGAGTACACCAATACTATGTCTGTAAAGTATTTATTATCCTTAATAGAATTTTTCAAAATAGAAATCTTACTTGTTAACTATTTCCGAAATATCGTACCTACTTAAAGTTTACACAATACGGTGCACTTTCTTCGGTCTACGTTTTTCGGTATTCGACATATTAAAGTAAAGATACTGTAAGACCTTTTCCTTTTTGATAGTCGTACCCCTTGTTTACCAACGGTCCCTGACCTCCGTCTTCTCTTCCCAACTGACCTCTTCCGTCGTGTTCCCTTTAAAACTCCATTGTGTTCACAGGACATAGTACTAGCACTTCCATCATTATGTCGAGGTACGAAAGTAGTTTTGGGTGTCTAGACACTGTGTTTCTCACTTAAAATGACACATATTTAAATTTCTAGTTAAAATTTATTAGAGATGTTTCATTAAGTTAAAAGAAAGGTTCAAGAAACTTTCTCTCAACTACGTCGATTGTGTATTCAAGACTAAAGATAATATTTTATTAATGGACACCTGGTCGTCATTACCCGTGGAACAAGTAAGTTGTTTATAACTTATTAAGAAACTTGTGGATGATACGACTCTTCTCAACTCTGTTTCAGTCGAATAGAAGTAAGATGTCTCTCCCTTTTACTCCGTCTCTTTGATTGAACAGATTCCAATTTTACGGGAATTCACTCACTTTTCAGTGAGTCAGACTAAGAAACACTGGGGCACCAGATATGTCAACTACCTTAAGAGGTCCGGTCTTATGACCTCACCCATCGACAAGGGAAGAGGTCCGCTAGAAGGGTTGGGTCCTTAACCTGGGTCCAGAGGGAGTGACGTCCGTCTAAGAAATGGTTGACTCGGTGGTCCCTTCGGGTAAGTCAAGTCAAGTCAAGTCAGTGAGTCAGTACAGGTTGAGACGCTGGGGAACCTGACGTCGTGCGGTCCGGAGGGACAAGTAGTGGTTGAGAGTTCTCAAGTGAGCTTGAGTACGGGTAACTTAGCCACTACGGTAAGTTGGAAGAGTAAGAGACAACAGGGGAAGAGGAGAATAGGAGTTAGAAAGGGTCGTAGTACCAGAAAGGTTTACTCAGTCGAGAAACGTAGTTCACCGGTTTCATAACCTCAAAGTCGAAGTCGTAGTCAGGAAGGTTACTTATAAGTCCTGACTAAAGGAAATCCTACCTGACCAACCTAGAGGAACGTCAGGATCCCTGAGAGTTCTCAGAAGAGGTTGTGGTGTCAAGTTTTCGTAGATATCAGGTTGAGAGTGTAGGTATGTGTTGATGACTTTTTTTGTCATCAAATCAAAAAGGACCCAGAAGGACTGGGTCCCTAGTTTGGACACAGAGGACGTCGAGGACGTAACGTCCGTCGGAGAAATGACGACTCGGTGACTCATTCGGGTGTACATACACACACACACACACACACACACACACACACACATATTTATATACACACACACACACACACACACATGTGTTTGAAAATATTTGTTTTTGTCCCAGTATGATACCACCACTTCCACACTCTTTTGTCTGTAAAAGTAGAAGGCATGTATTTTTAACTTGTGTCAAATAAAGTGAATCGTTTTATTCCACTTTTAGAAAAATACAGTAATTTATATAGAAAGATATTACATTAAAGATGACTTAAATACATCTTTATATAGTAGTAAATAAGTGAGGAGATATAATAAAAGTGAGAAGTCCGTTATTATTATTATTATTAGTAATTTCTTGGTACAATACTTGTTCCGACACTGATTGACAGATATAGGAATTAAAAAAGAATCTTACTTAAGGATCAACTTCTTAGTCTTCTACTTGGTCGAAGCCAGATGATGGAGGTGTAAATAGAAAGGGATCGATAACCTGTAAAATAGATAGAGAAAAATTTCTGGGGAGAGGATGTTCGAGACTACTTTACACAACCATTGTGTCTTTCCGTCGTTTCTTAGAATCGGAGATAGAATGGAAGGGTAAACCGGTGGGAACAGATATGGAGGTCGACAAGTGTTCAAGTGTTTGTAAGTATTAACCTCTTTCGGAGTCACATATATCGGAATATATATATATAAATAAATATATGGGAAAATGTTCAGTTTGACAGTACACGTTGGATTTCTTAAATTGAAATATAAGGTTATAATTTCTTTCTTTATAAGGGTGGGGTTCAGTTGGTCGCGATAAGTAAGTTCATGTAGGAGAAACAAATCGAAGCGAAGTAAGTCTGAAGTGAGTGTTTTTTATCTGTACCTTATGTTATTTTTGGAACCTTCTGGAGTAGGAACCTTCGTTCACTGAATGGAAGGGTTTTCTTCATGTGAAACAAGTTGAGATAGTTTATAAACCTCGTGTAAAAAATTTTAAAGGTTTGATCGGTACTTCGATCAATTTACAACCTTTACGGAAATCCGAGATTATTGAACACTAGATGTGGTCTCGAGTCGTTTGATGTCGGGTGTCCGTTTTAGACTAGGTGACGAGTAAGACATTTATTTCAAAATAACATTGTGTCGGTAAGGATAAACAAATGAGTGGAACTTAGAGTTGTCTTAAACCTCTCTAAACAAATAAGTAAGATAATGTAAAGTTGAAAGGTTGTTTTGAATAGTTCGTAGATATTCCATAGTTCGTGACACGAACCATGATCCCTTTTTTCTACTCGTTCTGGGTCAACGGAAGAAACGACTCGAGTCCTAAACTATCCCTTTATCTATATCTGGATACTGTAGTAAAAAGTTCTTTAAAATTAATACGTTGGACTTTATTACGACTCTTCATATTATTACCAAGTAAAGATAAGTATGTAGAACTTAGTACGTTTCGGGGGAGTTTAATATTTTTAAATATTTTTGAAGGTACCAAAGATTGGACCTCAGTTTTAGTTGCGTTTGACGAAAGTAATTTCATTGGTCGGGATGGTGAAGACACTTAGTTGTGTGGAACATTTATAGGACACTTGAGGTGACGAGAGATGAACGGAGGACTAAAGACACTCTCTAAATAATGATGACTTCTTAATATAATTGTACGGGAACATAGTCAAAAGATAACGACACGTTGTCTTACGGTGCCACCGAATTTTGTTAAAGGTAGATAGTCGAATGTTGAAACATCCAGTCTAAAAGTCGTCTTACACCGACCCTAGAGATAAGTCCCATAGGATTCTTACTTGAGTTCCACAGTCGATCTTACTCGTAAACAGACCTCCAACATCTCTTTTTATTTTTTTGTTTGTGAAGACTAGCATGGGAACAATAACCGTTTTAGGTCAAAGAACACCATAATCCTGACTGAATGACAAAGGACCGTCCGACAGTGACTTTCGGTAAAAGTGGAGGTCCCCGACAGTGTGAAGTACGGTACACCAGGAGAGGTAGAAGTTTAGTTCACCTTTTGACGAGTGTGTCACTCAGGGGGAGGATAAAACTTAGGTAATGACGGGACTGAGACTGGAGTCGTAAGTCCAACTTTCCCGAGTATACTAATCCAATTTGGATGGGTCTATGAGAGGGAAAGAATTTCACTAGACACGGTATATTGTATTAGATACAATTTATGTATAAATGTAGGACCCGTAATAAGTCCCTTATGTATGGTCTCTACACACTTCAGAATCCCCGGTAGAATCTTAAGACAGATGGTATCGTGAAAACGATTTTAATATTTAACGAAATATTTGATTAATATAATGGGTTCTCAACTAATGTACAACCACGATGACGAGTAAGAGTTTTGGGTCGATAGAATTTTCCTACACACTATTTTACAGTACTACTTCTGGGGTTTGACGGTAGATGAGATACGGTAATAGAATCTTAAGTTGAAGACCTTTTTGTCAGATAAATTTCGTCAATATAGAAGGTCATACGTTTTCCATATCATATTAATTCAATCCTATTTCCCCTTCTTTACCGTTACTCTGATGTTATAGTCCCGTTATAATTCCCCAGGGAATGGGTGTTATCCTGAGGGGACCACGGAGTCTGCCACTTCGCAGACGGATGTTACACCCTCTGGGTCCAAGCTAGGGACCCAGTGCCTTCTAGGAGACCTCTTCCTTTACCGTTGGGTGAGGTCATGAGAACGGACCTTTTAGGGTATCTACCTCCTTGGACCATCCATGTCAGGTACCCCAGCGTTTCTCAACCTGTGCTGACTCACTGATTTGAAAGAAATGGGTGTTATTGACACCTCAATACACGAGGTTCTTGTGTAGTGAATGTTAAATACAAATAAGAAACCCCTTTTAATCCTGTGTATAATATTTTCAAAACTTAATGTCTTCAGAGACATGTTATATATATTGTAGTATTTACGATTATATCTATACACATTTGAGAAGTGTCGTCCCGTCTTAGGTAACGGTTTGTGTCCTACTCATTGTGTGTGTCTTTTAAAGGGAAGGGTGTATTTATTCCCACTAAATTTAGCTTACCAAACCCCTCATACACCCTTCTTTTTACCTTGATAGGGGTCTGACTTTATACATTTTCGAGTTGGTGGAGATTAAAGAATAGTGTCTTGTTGTCGTCGACCGTCAACTCTAACTGTCTACACAGTTCTACGGAAATGGGTAAGTCCTATCGTCGGTGTCATTCCCGTAAGACCCGTAAAAATAAAATTTAGAAGTTCTCCAAAATGTCCATTAATGTTTGTTTGTAGAATTTTTAGGTAGTACGACTTTAACTCATGTCTTATATTCCAGGATTGTGTCTTCGTTTATAAATAAATTTTCTCTTAAACGGAGGGGACCGAGTTCTAGTCGAGAGAGTTACTTATTCGTAGTCAAGAGTCGTACTAGACCGGGACTTGACGTAAAACTTTATTGTGTCTATTAGTGATAACGGTGTTCGTTCAGTATTCCCTAACCTTCTCTTGTAAGTATGATATCTTCAGTTTTACTGAGAGTTTCGAATTAATATTTTATAACTAAAGATCTTCTTGTTTGTCATCTTTAGAAGGGACTTTAAACAAAGGATTTACCCTACCCCTCACATCAGGTAGTTATAATTGAAGATTAAGGTGGTTTACGTAACACGACGGAGAAGGTCCGTTTGGCAACGTTTATGATAAGAGCGAGGAAAGTGACCTGTTACGAAAGATATGAGGGAGTCTGGGGTCAAATCAATAGTCACAAAGGTCTTCAGGAGGAAGTGGTAGGATGACGGGTATTATCCACTCCATAGGGAGGATGTACGTGATCCATGGACCGACCGTATCGTGCGTAGTATAAGATGGAACGGTAACGGATAAGTCACAAAACAAAACAAAAAAAAAATGGGGTACTCACACTTGAGGGTTTCCCGTCCTTGACATGGAAGAAGTTATCGAGGACACAAGGAGTTACGGACGTCGCGTAAGTCTGGTGACGTCTATGACTTGTACATAGCGACCTATTGACTTACCATCCTTCCTTTCCGTTTGACTGGTCTTGTCCCGTTACTACGGGGTCCGGAGTCTATGGTATCCCCTTACCTCTCTTCCTTTTCCTTTTTATATTCGTCTCGGGTCCGAGACAGTGATTAATCAAGAGACTGGGATTTGTTCAGAGAATTAGAGTCTTGAGTACATGACTCATCCCTTTTCCTTTTCCAACCTGATCGTCCCAAGTAGTTCAGAGAAGGTACAAATACAAGAGAGTATAGACAGAAGTCCTAACAGGTACGAAGTAGTCGTATGTGTAAAATTGTCTGTTTATGATCAGTCAACCCAAGTTGTCTCCCTTCCCATCTTTCTACGTCGACTCATGTCACGGATATCTACGACTGACTTACGTACTTATTTACTCATCCGAAGGGACTTAGAGAAATTAAGAGATGGTCTTCCACTTAAAAAATCGAAACCAAGAAAACTATTGTTTTACATTAGAGTAGTTCAGTAGAGATTCTCTTTCCGTTGAAGTGTAGGTAATCTTCTTTTCGTTATATGTTTTACCTCTGTCTACCACTTAAGTGACGAAAGGGTTCTTTGATTCCGATTGGTTCCTTCGGTGGTAGAGGTTAGTTCTCTATGTTTCACTGGAAACTTTATAGTAAAGTAACTCTATTTTACTAGTTATCATAGTTGGCCAATTTTAGTTCGACAAAGAAGGGATCTGGTAACGAGTGACCCGTTTAGGTATATTCTTGTCCTTTGTACGTACGAACAAACAAGACATCTTAAAAGGGACTTTGGGAACTGTAGTTGGACTACAGTATTATTTCTGTTACATAATTTACTACGGTCTCATTTTACAGAAAGTCAGTCAAGTCAAGTCACGGTGTAGTACAGACTGAAAAACACTGGGGGTACCTGACATATCGTGTGGTCCGAAGGGACAGGTAGTGGTTTAGGGTCTCAAACGAGTTTAAGTACATGTAGTTCAGTAACTACGGTAGTTTGGTAGAGTAAGAGACAACAGGGGAAGAGGAGGACGGAAGTTAGAAAGGGTCGTAGTCCCAGAAAAGTTTACTCAGTCAAGAAACGTAGTCCACCGGTTTCATAACCTCGAAGTCGTAGTCAGGAAGGTTACTTGTGGTTCCTGACAAGAGGATATCCTACCTGACCAACCTAGAGGATTCAGGTTCCCTGAGAGTACTCAGAAGAGGTTGTGGTGTCAAGTTTTCATGGTCAAGAAACCCGAGTGGAAAGAAATACCAGGCTGAAAGTGTAGGTATGTACTGATGACCTTTTTGGCATTGAAACTGATATGGGTGGAAACAACCGTTTCATTACAGAGACGAAAAATTATACGATAGATCCAACCAGTATGGAAAAGAAGGTTTCTCGTTCGTAGAAAATTTAAGTGCTGACGTCAGTGGTAGACGTCACTAAAACCTCGGGTTCTTCTATTACAGAAAGCGACAAAGGTAACAAAGGGGTAGATAAACAGTACTTCACTACCCTGGTCTACGATACCAAAATCAAAAAACGTACAACTCAAAATTCGGTCAAAAAAGTGAGAGGAGAGAGTGAAAGTAGTTCTCCAAGGAATCAAGGAGAAGTGAAAGACGGTATTCCCACCACAGTAGACGTATAGACTCCAATAACTATAAAGAAGACCGTTAGAACTAAGGTCGAACACGAAATAGGTCGGACCGTAAAGTGTACTACATGAGACGTATATTCAATTTGTTCGTCCCAACAGGTACAAATCAAGATTGACAACGAAGAACTGGACGTTTGTCTAAGGAGTCCTCCGTCCAGTCCACTAGATCTTAAGGGTAGAGAACTTCTTAAAAGGTGTCAAACAACACTAGGTGTGTCAGTTTCTGAAACCGCATCAGTTATTTCCTCCACCAAAAGACCTTAAGAGAACGAAAAAGATACTAGGTTACCTACAACGGTTAAACTATAGACCAAGGAGAGGGAAAAGATTTAGGCCGGTCTCGTAGACCTTCAAGAGTCAAGTGTATGACAACTTCGACCGAACCTCTTAAAACTCGTAATGAAATGATCGTACACTCTACTCACGTTAACACGTCATCAAACTTGTAAGACACCGTAACGGAAAGTTACCCTAACCTTACTTTTAACTGGAAAGGACCAGGACACCGGTGACGACTCAAAAGGTTTAAACGACCGTATAACTCACGTCGTGAGAATGTCGTAGTGGAAAAGTCTAAATTTATCGAGTCGACCTTAAAGTGGTGGAGGTGATCGAAACAAGTATCACTACGAAGGATTCCCGGTGAACTGAAGTGTGAGGTCCTACAGACCGAGACCGACTCACTAGTGTCGTAACACCAGTAATTCTAGAAAAAAACATGTCAAGAAGACACATAAGAACGGTGGAGAAGAATTTTAGAAGACAAGGACAATACAGGTATGGTGAAGACAGGAAATAACGTGGGTAGAAACGTACTTTATAAGGGAACCATAGAGGTTAAAAGAACTTCTCTAGAGATCAGAAAGGGTAAAATAACAAAAAGACATAAAGAAACATAACTAGTGAATCCTTCCGAAAGAATAAAGAGGAACGGAAAAAAACCTTGAGACGTAAGTTTACCTATATAAAAAGGAAAAGAGGAAACGAAAAGCGAAGAGAAGAAAAGTGTCGATAAACATTCCGGAGGATCTGTTGGTAAAACGGAAAAACGTAAAGAAAAAGAACCCCTACCATGTCACAGTGTTTAGAGGTAGGTATCAAGAAGTCCGGGAGCCAGATAGTCTAGATTAACGAACTTAGATAAACAGTGAAGATGACATATTAGTATTCTCTAAATTAAATCTGATATAGACTTACCAGATCACCAAAAGGGATGAAAGAAGTTAAATTCAGACTTAAACCGTTATTCCTCAAGTACTAGACTCGGTGTCAGTCGAGGACCAGAACAAAAACGACTGACATATCTCAAAGAGGTAGAAACCGACTTTTCTTATATTAGTTAGACTAAAGTCATAACTGGTAGACCACTACAAGTACACATCTCAGCAGAGAACACAACAACCTTTTTCCACAAACGATACTCGTCACACAAGAGAACCGTTTTTGAGACAATCGGAAAAGGGACGAAGTAAAACATGAGGTTCCGTTTTAACGGACAATGAGGTCTATAAAGAACCGAAGGATGAAAACGTAAGGTCAGGAGATACTACTTTTCCTGTAGAAAAAAAAAAAAAAACCAAAATCAAGATCTTCCAGAATATTCAGTAGTGCCTTGGTAATGAAGTCGAAGAAACTGTAATCACCAACCCTGTATCTGAACCTAATGACATTATAACTTACCAAACGGAACCTTAGTTTGTCTCTAGTAAGACGGTAAAAACTCTACGAAGTTTTACAAAAAAAAAGGTTTTAAAGTTAAAAGTTTTACGAAAAGAATCTGGGTTATTGTATGTCGATGGGAGGTTTGTGTCTTGTATGTAACTCTTAAATAATATATTATATGACACACACACAATCAGTGAGTCAGTACAGACTCAGAAAGCTGGGGTACCTGATATCGGGTGGTCCGAGGAGATAGGTACCTCAAGAGGTTCGTCCTTATGACCCAACGGTACGGAAAAAGGTCCCCTAGAAGGGTTGGATCCCTAACTTGGGCCCAGAGGGAGTAACGTCCGTTTAAGAAATGGTAAACTCGATGGACCCTTCGGGTATATTATGTCATTCAATAGAAAAAGAATATGAAAAGTGGCTTCTTCCGTTAAAGTTCTCTTTTGACCGTTTAGTGCTTGCGATTGGATCTGTTATGAAAAAAATCGACGTCTATAGTTTCGTTGTATCCAATTGACTGTGAGTCAGTTGTTACTTGTTTACTTCACGTAAAAGACAGTCTTTTTATATCAGAATTACTAGAAAAGGTTTACTGACTTTACAACCGTAAATCGATGTCTTTAAATTTGACCAACTATGGACTATCCACTGGGTGTAGATAAGATAGATTTAGTCTACAAAATAAAGATAGTATATAAGGCATATGATTTTAATTGGTAGTAGGGAGAGGTTTCATCAACTAAACTAGTCTTATCAGTCCAGTCAAAATTGTTAAGATCATTAAAATTATGAAGTTCTCACCATATTTACATGAGAAAAATTGTATACACTAATACACTTTGTATAGTACACTAAATATATAATATACTACTTGTACACTTTTAATATTTTGTCTTTCATTATAATTATCAACTTAGTGTGTGTGTATGTGTGTATGGGTTCTACAAGTGGAGACAATTGAAGGATATTAGTACGGTCTCTTTTCGATTTTTACAATGTCTATTTACTGGTACTATGATTCATTTTGAGTGAAATTCCTAATGATAGAGTTCCGTTCCTCGTATCACTAGGTTCTACTCTTCCCACCAGGTTTGTCTCCTTCTTTTCACGGGGTCATTCGGTCTTTTCCAGATGTACATTAGACGAGATCGTCCCCGGTTCCCCTTCCCACAGGGAACACGTGACGTCCTACAAATCGTCGTGGGGACGGGAGAGGGGAGGTCTGTGAACGACGCTAGGAAGTCGACACCGTTGGTCTTGAGGTCTGCAACGGTTGACAAGGAGACCTCCCGACCCCGAACATTTTCATGTCAGGTCCACTCCTGTGACGGAATCTGAGTGTCGGTGGAACCAACATCGGGGTTTGGGGTTTACAGTCAGTTCAAGGATCGAAGTTTGTATCTCGTTTGAACGGATGTGACTCCAGACTGGAATCCACTGGTCGAATGGTGTTTCACCTTGTCGAAGGGTCTAACGAGGGGGACCCTGATCCGCTCCTCAGATGACTTGGTACTCAAGTAGACGCTGATCAGGTCATTTCGACGAATCTACAGAGTTTTGTAGAAAGTTCCAGAGTCAGGAAATTTTCGGTTCTTGGTTTTGTTTCACTTTTATGATACTCTCGTTTTTACGACGTGAGGAAACTTTTTCTTCGACATTTTGTCAGGTTTTCGAAGTACCATGTACTTCTCGAAGTACCTCCTTTTCTATTTGAATTTGACTTCCAGTGATAATAGAAAAAAGATTTTTGTCTAATTATGTGTAATATTTTTTTAGGTCAAGATTACAGTATAAAAAAACAAAAGGATAAAAAGTAGTACAATAAATCATCGATGTAGAGACGGTTAAACCATAATTTTTGTCCGTAGGAACACATAGTCGGAATCCATTTAACGAGTTTAATACAAAATCGATTAGGGATTTTTAATCACTCCCCCAAAGGGATCGCCGAGTCACCTTTCTTAGACGGATGGTCACGTCCTTTACATTCAAACTAGACACCCAACCCTTAAAGGGGTCCTTTTCCTTTACCGTTGGGTGAGATCACAAGAACGGACCCTTTAAGTACCTGTCTTCTCGGACCGCCCAATATCAGTTACCTCAGCGTTTTCTCGACGTGTGTTGACTCACTGATTTGTTACTGATGTTTTCAATTACAAAGGTGAACAGAGTACTCCCTCCGTCCTAGTATTTATCTTTTTGCGGTCTTATCACACCATCAATTTTAATCCACTATCTAGTGGAGGAAAGGTACACTGATATCCGTTCAGTGAGTGATTTGGTCACAGGGTAAATTTTTTATCCCTAAAATTGACATAGATGTACGGTCACATATATATATATAAAACCATTCCTGAGTTTAAGTTTCGGGACTCATGTCACAAGACATATATCATTCTTAAGTCAGTTATCGCCTAATAAGAAGACAATACTTTTAATAGTAGACGTACTAGTATTAACCTTTAATGGTAACTATCAGTCGTTAAAGTGACATAGTAAGAGTAATTACGGTACGGAGATTATTTGGTCATTCAATCTTCAGTCTTTACCTTCTTCATCGTAGGAGAAAAGCCTTGTTTTGTCATAAAAGATATTTACGTTGTAAAAAAAAAAAAATGATTTTCCCTTTTAATTCCTTCTCACTGATTCGAGGGAGTGAGTCTCAGAAGTAGGTAGAAATGAAAGGGTCTCATTACCTTATCTACGTCCATTTCGTCGTTAATAAAGGAATGGACACGAAAAGATAAGTGCCCTGTCAAGGTAGAACGTTCGATGTGTCTCATGTGACAAGAGCCTCATTGTTCACCCGAACTGTAAAGTGACCCCGTTTACTGAGAAACATATCGATAGTTATAAGAACCCGTTCCTCACTGAGAGTTTCGTTAAAGAGGGGTTTAGAGTAAGTAAGTCTTAAATGACTGTATTAAATAAGTAGTATACGTATAACTGACTCCTGGTAGTGAACTTTTCTTAAAACGTTCCTCGACCTCTATAGGACTAGTACTACCGACCCCGTTAGTTCCTCGAATCGGGACCCTTCCTTCTGTTGTAAGTGATTTCCCCACGTCCTCACGTATTGAAGTTTCACTCATTTTTTTTTTTTTTTCCAAGAGATCCCCCACATTTTCGAGAGGGTCAGATGTCACAGTCGTTTCTGGAGGGTTTGATTCACTGTGCTTTTAACTCACCTTTCGAGTCCTCATTTCGACGACGACGACGATTCAGCGTAGTCAGCACAGACTGAGACACGCTGGGGTATCTGTCGTCGGGTGGTCCGAGGGGACAGGGACCCTAAGAGGTCCGTTCTTATGACCTCACCCAACGGTAAAGGAAGAGGTTACGTACCTTCATTTTTCTCTTTCATTTCAGTGAGTCAGTACAGCTTGAGAAGCACTGCCGTACCTGACATCGGATGGTCCGAGGAGACAGGTTCCCCAAAAGGTCCGTTCTCATGACCTCACCCAACGGTAACGGAAGAGGTGTCCTCATTTCGATTCTTGGTGTAAAGGGTCTAAGGAAAATCCATCCCAGAACAATCTAGGACAATTACTCTCCGTAAACACACTTGAAACCTTGAGACCGGGTCCTGAAACTTAGAACTGGTTGTCGTACTACACTCCCGTTTCTCCCCTTCCACACTCCCACCGGTCACCGTCTCTTCTGTGAATTGGTCTTTGAGACGCAATGTACCAGTTCCGTGACACACGAAAGAGAACCAAAGGGTCTCAACAGGACTAAGAACTAGTAGGGAGTATACCAAGATGGTCGTTAAATGACCCAGAGACCTATAAGAACATCATTTATAACAAAACGAATTCCATCGGACTTGATCGAAAAAGAGAAACGTAGGTAGTTCACGAAATAAAGATGATTGTCTGTTGTAATATGTTCAGATGGAGGGGTTGGTCTGACAGTCAAACAACTCCTGACCTCTCAACAGAAAAAAGAGAGACTTGGAGGTCCTGAATCTCATCACTGACTGACTGTGTATCCCTTGTGATGATTTACGTTTTACTTATACTAAAAAGTGTACAAATTTTCTGATTCTCTAAACGGTTATTTAGAGAAATTGTGACTTACAAATTGTGACTTTTTCTCGAGTTTATTCAGTTTTTCAGAAGGTATGGAATGTAGTTAAAATGTGAGTATACCTTTAGAGATACAAAGTATCAGTAGAAGACTCAAAGAAAAATTATATGTAAAGTACTTCGTTGAGTGATGTGATTATTGGTATGAGGACATCTAAAGAAAGGAGACAACAGTATGTCTTAAACGTGGTTGTATAAAGGTTTCCCCATCTTATTTTAACGATTTTCCCCCTCCAGGTGTGAGTGGTGAGAATCCTCGTTTGATATGTGGAAAGAGAGGGACGGGAAAGGTTGGGTGTCCCGTTAGGTACTTCGAGTCATCCGTCGATCACTTAAATCACAGGTCTCTCTAGTGGTAGACAAAGAGATGGGGATTATTTATTTCATGGAGACGAGATATTTAAGTGCAACGAACACTCTGACTCTGGATCTTACTTTTACCTCTATCTTAAAAACAGGTTAAATTACAAAAAAAAAAAATTTCGTTTGAAAAGAACCCATCATTTAAATACGATGTTCTTAGATCCTCGATGTGTCGTCAGACTTAAACTAGACCAAGTTTATTACGATGGTACAGGATTTTAGGATCAGTAATATGTGAAAGGTTTACATGTTACAGTAGTTCCAAAATACTGTAAAGGATGTTTTTCCATCGTGAAGTAGTCACCTTCGAACTTAAGTCCATACCCTTGTCTTACGATGCCGTCGACGTACTTTTAACACGACGAGGAGACTGAAGTCATAGTATCGACGTGTCCCTATTATGCGGTTTGGTAAAAGTATGTACGTGGAAAAACTGGACATGATTTTATTAAGATATAAAGAACCTTAATAACTCATTTCGGTTTTTGTACATACCATCCTGTTTTAGATAATAGTTACTGAAGACAAAAGGATGTTTTCAAACTAGTCTCTATAATACGGTGGACCCCAAGAGACAAATAAGTTAAAGTGAAGGAAGGAGTTCATTGTTTTCCGAATCTCGTAGTACAGACACGGACGACGGGTCTGTACACTGGACACGTGTACCGAATACCTTATGTGTTCTGAAGACTCTGGGTCCCGAAACTTCCGCTTCGACTGTCTATACTCCACGTTCGGATCGAAGTGGTCCAATTTGTACCGATACTTTCCTCGTATGGGTCAAGATGACCGTAGTTTTGTGTCACGACCAACGGTCTCTCAGATACTCTTTCTTTATAATTCATTGTGACTTGGAGACTGTAACTGTGTTCAAATAATAACAAGGTAAGGTTGTGTGGGATTAGGTTTCGAATACGACAAGGTTAGACCCGGACGGGTTTTTATCGGTTAATACGACTTACACCAGTTTTTAGATTCTTCAGAAGTCAGGGTTTCTGTTAGAAAGTAATCGAATAGTCGAGGACATAATAAAGGTGTAAAACTTCACCAAAAACTTAACACACGTAGTGAAGAAATCTATAATAAAGAGAAAATGTGACGTCTATATTATCATGAGGAAGGGGTAGTGATACAACTTTTGAAATTCGATTTTTTGGAGAGGTTTATATGTGCTTTATAAAGATTTAGGTAGTAACCGTGTCAAATTTATTCACCCTAACGATAGAATAACAGGTTTCCTCGGTATTATGTATTGAACGAAACAAGATCTTGAAGGTTTGACTGAGGTTTGAAAATTTAGACCACCTCCCCCGTCCTCCTCCGTCAATTTTTAAAACGTTTTATAAGTACAGTCGTTTTCTTCGACAAACAGTGAAGACGTAACTTTCACGGAAGGGTTTTAGAAATAACTCATTTCACGACGGTAAATAAGGAGTTCTTACTCCCTCGAATCTTACCTAAAATTTTTTTCCAGGATGATATCTGGTGTCCCTTGATAGGTCAGAGGATCCTATTTGGTATTACCTTTCCTCATAAAAAAATTTTCATACATCTTTCGGATCTCTATTTGGGTCTCTGTACCAGTGGATTGGATACTGTTTCCTCCTTTCTTATATGTTGCCTCTTTTTTAGGAACCCTTTTGACCTCTCGATGTATATTCTCTTACTTTAATCTTATGAGGGATTGTGGTATGTAATTTTCATTTTGAACTTTACCTAATATCTGGACTTACATTTCGGTGTGTGATATTTGGAAAATCTCCTTTTGTATCCGTCTTGTGACAAACTGTATTTGGACTCGTCCTATAAAAAACTGGGTGGAAACTCTCACTACTTTTATTTTTATTTTTATTTATTTACCCTGAATAACTTTGAATTTTTGAAAACCTATCGTTTTCTTTGGTATTTATTCTACTTTTCTGTTAGGAGTCTTACGTTCTTTTATGAATGTTTACTTCGTTCACTGTTTCCTAGTTAGAGTTTTTGTGTGTTTGTCAAGTACTTCGAATTATAGTTTTTTTCTCTGTTGAGCTTTTTTACCTACCTTCTGGATTTATCTGTAAAGAGGTTTCTGCTGTGTGTCTACCGGTTCTCCGTGTATTTTTCTACGAGTTGTGATTAATAATCTCTTTACGTTTAGTTTTGATTTTACCCCATAGTGAAGTGTGATAGTCTAACCAGTATTAAATTTTGTGGATGTTTATTATTTACGACCTCTTCTATACCTCTTTTCCCTTGGGAGAACGTGACAACCACTCTTACATTTAAACATGTCGATGATACCTTTTACCATACCTATAAGGAAATTTTTAATTTTTATCTCGATTGTATACTAGGTCGTCAGAGTGAAACCCTGTATATAGACCTCTTCTAGTATGAAACTTTTATATGTACGTAGGGTTACAAGTATCGTCGTGGTAGATATTATCGGTCCTGTACCTCCGTTAGATTTACCGGTAGTCGTCTCCTTGCCTATTTCATCTACACTATGTATATATTTACCTTATAATGAGTCGGCGATTTCCTTGTTTTAACGTAGTAAATATCTCCACTCCTACCTGGACCTCTGACATTATGTCTCACTTCAGTCAGTCTTTTTGTTTATAGTATAAAATTACGTACATACACCTTAGAATTTCATGTCTACTAGAATAAACTTTTTGTCATTGTTTCTGTGTCTACATCTCTTGTTTGTACCTATGTCCTCCCTCCCCCGGGTCCTACTTGATCCACCACCTCCAACTATATATGTCTGATGATCCCCTGCTGTCTACTCTACCGACCTACCGTAGTGACTGAGCTACCTGCACTCAGACTCACTTGAGGCCCTCAACCACTACCTGTCCCTCAGGACCGCACGACGCTAAGTACCCCAACGTTTCTCAGCCTGTGCTGACTCACTGACTTGACTTGACTTGACTACATATGCTATCTATTGATTACTCTTATAGGACACTCCTACCTTTGGTGACTCCTACCTCTGCACCGAAGTATCCGTACGTTGAATGCATTCAAGTGTCCCGGGGGCATGGGTCTTCCCGGGGTATGAATCAAATTACGAAGTGATACTGGTAGGTCTTTAAGAGTTATTTCAGACTTATTTCCCAGAATATAAAAGTAGAACGTGAACCGGGGTGTTTAATCCATCGAACAACACTGACCTCTCCAAACCAGTCTCACACTATACTTGTCAAAAGACAAAATTTTCTTAATGAGGTCAAACATACAATTCTTGTGGGTCATCCTTTTCATTCCCAACTTCGTCCTTTTGTCGATCGCACGACAGTTATGTTTATTTCACTCTCCACTACCATCGTTTACAGTGGTCCTCTTCCCGGTCAATCTAGGGTAAGCAGACGTCGACGGACCACTGTACGAACAGATACCGCCACGGGACCGGTCGGTCGAGGATGAGGAGGTGTAACCAAAGACGAGTCTAAGGTACGACGACGGACAATTAGACTCTCGGGATACACAAAAGGTTGTCGAAGAAAGAGAGTTTTCTCGCCCATAATCGAAGAGAAGAACGGATGGGAAAAGAGATCCCTTCCGTCCCGTGGGAAACTAGGGTGGTTTGGACATGTGTTATCGTTTGTCCTTAAGAAGTTTTCTTTTTAGACCCACAACGGGGATTTAGACCTAGGGGATAACACCTCTTTTACTTTCTTTCTTCTCGGGGTTGAGAAGGGTCTTCAGGTCATAGAAGACACAATTCAGTGACATAATATGGAATAATGTGTAACAGAGTGACTGAGGTTAATTCATTACCCGCATTTATAATGAAGTGTGGGTGATTCTAGACATACTCAGACTGTCCTACTCTCGATGATTTCAAATATGTTTATGTTTTACGTAGATTTTATGGAAATTCTGGGTGTTTTGTGTAACTGACGAGTTAAGAGTCATTTCCTTTTTAATTACTATGTAAAATCTAAATATAGATTTAAACATGTTAATAGAGATACAAATTCGATCATTTACTTTTTTTTTTAATGATCAAAGGCCCACTAGTTTATTCATTTAAGTAGTTCGACACGATTTTGACTGTACTATGTTAGTGGTCATTCAATTTATAACCATTCAAATTTCAAATGTCAGTGATTAGATTTTAAGAACTTGTTATTAACGAAGAAAGGGTGTGTGAGTTTTCAAAGAGACTTTACTGTTTTGTACCTACTATGGTTAAGAGTTAGACTTCACGAATGCAGTCCATGAGTGGAAAAAGACTTCTTGTAACTAAAAGGAAAGGAAGTGAAGATTGTATAGGAAGTACAGAGCTTAGAGAGGTCGGTCACAGGGGAAGAGAAGACACTCCAGGACGTCGACAAAGCAAAAAAATAACTCTTTTCTAAGAAAGAGAAGATCGGCATTAGAGTCACGTAGATGGACTTTAGTCCTTTTTCTTTTTTCCGACGTCAAAATGTCTCTCCAGTAGTCATTGATGTAGGACGGGACCCTCCACCCGCCCCGTCGTCATGTGGAAGAGTCGTCGTGCTAGTTTGTGACGAGTACCCGTCGAGGTCCGGTACACAAAATTTCGGATGTAGATGACATTTGAGGATGACGTACACGTGGACTAGTCACTATAAATATAAAAAATTAATATTCCAAATATACTTTATTCTGTAATACTTCAGTAGAGTACAACATTTCGATTTTCAACCCTTTGACCGCGTGCACTTAAGAGATGGAAACTCGGGCCCCTCCCGTGTTGTGACAAGTACGGTACATCGTAGGAGGACCTTATGTCTCTTGCGTTACTCGGTACGGTGCCTGTAGACCCTCTTATTCTGACCGTTATCTCCTCGTGAGGATTTAATCTTTTTCTGCACATCGGTTCTACTTCGTTTACGACGATCTCCTTCTTTTACGACACCTACTGTGGATAAGATGTCGAAGTACTTTCTGACGAAATGTTTGTGATTTCTTTTTTAAATCTAAAGATGTTAAAGACGAAAAGTTTACAACCGTTATCTTACCCCTTTGTATTCGAAAAAATAATTACAATTGTAAGGCTTCTAGTACACGTTTTTTACAAATGTACCCACTGCGTCCTGTGACCCTACTGTCTGCTGAGATTAGGAGTGGAAGGTGTGATCCTTGACCTATCTGTCTTCGTTGTAGTTGTGGTCCTTCGTTAATTCGTACAATAACTCTCTATAGTTTTATTGGTCCGTATTTCTCAAATTTCTCCACTATAACTCCTTTTTCTTACCCTGTCCCCATTCAACCCCTGACGACACAGAGAATCGTATAGAACAACTTGTAACCGAGTAATATGGTAAACGTTCATGTCAAATCTACTTATGTCTTTTTTTGTTTTTGAAAAATTTTTTTTTTCCTCGTCCTTATGACATTATTCTGTTTTATTTATCTATATATTTATAATATTCCTGTTTCTCAGTTTCCGCTAAACCTTGTTTCCTTTCTGTGCATCCAAAATCCAAGACGAAGATAGACCCGAAGGGACCACCGAGTCTGTCATTTCTTAGATGGATGTTTCGTCCTCGAGACCTAAGTTAGGGACCCAGTCCTTCTAAGGGATCTCTTCCCTTACCGTTGGGTGAGGTCACAAGGACGGACTGCTTAGGGTACCTGTCTCGTCGGACCGTCCGATATCAGGTATCCCAGTGTTTCTTTGTGGTGACTCACTAGTCACGATGAAGATGGACACTCCTGCTCCTGTTTATTGAGAGAGAACGGGTGTGATTCAGAAGTCGGAGTCAAAGAAGTGAATATTTTTTTCTCCATTCCTGACTGATAGAGATTCACGGACCGTAAAATACTAAAATTTCTGTCGTTAGTCAGGATCCATCTTGTGTAGTCCCGTCTTTTTATGATCTTTATTTCTACAATAGTCCCGAAGGGACCACCGAGTCGGTCATTTTCGTGGACGGACGTCACGCCCTTTGGGTCCAAGCTAGGGGCCCAACCCTTCTAAGGGACCTCTTCCTTTACCGTTGGGTGAGGTCAGAGGAAAGGAATGGGAACAACTTCTTTCCTCCCGGTTTCATCACAAAAATTTTACAGTTTCCACTACCCCTCCATCCATTCGTCTCTCTAAAAGATCAAAGACAGGGTCTGTCGTTCTACTTCGACCCTCTAGGGTCGTTCCCGTCTCCACTACTGTTCACGACCTTTGGGGTAACCGACTTACTGGGACTCGTGTGATACTCTTTCCTACCTGTGAGACACGAAAGGTCTTCCACTCTTGACGACTTAGACGTTTGTAGACTATCGAGACGGAGAAGAGTGTATTACCGATAGTTCTAGATCCCTGTCTCCACTTCCCCTTTAAGTATAGGACCACTGGAGGGGAAAGGATTTACTTTTTGAGTACGGTCGACGTGATTTCGAATTTGTAAGGTCTAAGAGTTCCCCAGATACATTTTTCAATAGAAGTAGATGGTTGAACCTTATTGTAGTCATGAATAGAAACTCAAAAGGAGAATAGACCACTTTTTTACACTAAAAAAAGAAGTAAAAAAATAAAATAAAATAAAAAAAAAATGAAATGTTATAACATAACTAAAACGGTATGTAGTGGTACTTAGGTGGTGCCCACATGTACACAAGGGTTAATGGGGGGAGGGTGGAGAGAGGGGTATGGTAGAGAGACCCTGTAGGGTCACGTGGTCGGGGATCGTAGGACATAGAACGTAGTTTGGATCTGACCGCTAAGTAAAGAATATACTATAATATGTACAAAGTTACGGTAAGAAGGTTTAGTAGGGTGGGAGTGGGAGAGGGTGTCTCAGGTTTTCTGACAAGATATGTAGACACAGAGAAAACGACAGAGCGTATATCGCAATAGTAATGGTAGAAAGATTTAAGGTAAATATACACAATCATATGACATAACCACAAAAAGAAAGACCGAATGAAGTGAGACTTATATTAGCCGAGGTCAAAGTATATGGAGTAATCTTGACTCAGTTTACATAAGAAACATTACCGCCTCATTATGAGGTAACACATATACATGGTGTCGAAAGAATAGGTAAGTAGACGACTACCTGTAGATCCAACGAAGGTACAGGACTGATAATATTTGTCACGACACTACTTGTAACCCCATGTACACAGAGAAAGTTAAGACCAAAGGAGTCACACATACGGATCGTCACCCTAACGACCCAGTATTCCGTCAAGATAAAGGTCAAAAAAGTCCTTAGAGGTGTGACAAGAGGTATCACCGACATGATCAAACGTAAGGGTGGTTGTCACATTCTCCCAAGGGAAAAGAGGTATGGAAGAGGTCGTAAATAACGAAGATCTGAAAACCTAGTGGTGGTAAGACTGACCACACTTTACCATGGAGTAACACCAGAACTAAACGTAAAGAGACTATTACTCACTACAACTCGTAGAAAAGTACACAAACAATCGGTAGACATACAGAAGAAACCTCTTTACAGATAAATCAAGAAACCGGGTCAAAAACTGACCCAGCAAATAAAAAGACCTTAACTCGACGTCCTCAACGAACATATAAAGACTCTAATCAACAAACAGTCAACGAAGTAAACGATAATAAAAGAGGGTAAGGCTTCTGACAGAAAAGTGGAATGAATATCAAAGGAAACAACACGTCTTCGACTATGAATTTTCCTATCATAAATCGCCCAAGGAAGTTTTGACCGTCTTGTACAACTAGTGACGTCCAATGTCGTCACCAATCTTTCACAATGTGTAAATTAAAATCCCTAGACATGTATCCGACTGATCCTAAGACACTTTTAACCTCTTCTTTGACACCAGGGTAAATCGGGGTGTAAGATGGATAGTTTCTACCACCAGAAATAGACCTGTTTCCTTTGTGCGTTAGGTTTAGGTACTATATTTATTTAATGTTGGACCTTCTATCACTCACTACGATCTCTTTCAAAGTCTTCTCTGAGATTAACTAGTTATCATTCGAATTGTAAACATCACGGAAGACCGATACACACTAGAAAGTTACAAAACGAGGTAGAATGATTCAGGTATTCTCTAATTTTGTCGTTGAGTTCGAAAACATTCCTGATAATTCATTCTGAATTCATTCTGATAAAGAGGTTCTTGTTTTGCCTCTCGTTTCAACGAGTACTAGTTGTGTGATGAGCGTTGTGGGTTTGAGATGTACCGTCTTCCCTCAGACACGGTCGGTTCCAGACAAACACTCAAATAAAAGGTGTACGGACTGTCGTACATGAATCGAAGTTTCCTTAAACTTAACACCGGAAGTTAGTGGAAGTGAGATAGAGATGTCGAAACGTGTCGGAGGATCTTAGTTCTTTATTTCGAATCTCCAAAAAAAAAAAAAAATTTTTCTGTTTTACAACGGGACTTGATGTAGGTTAAGAGTTGGTTGTAATCGGGTCAAACGTCATTCGTTCGTACTGTAGTAAAGATTTCAGTTTAAAATTGAAGGTCTACCACGTTTTGGTGTTCGTCCGCGTCTCTGGAAGACTACGTGTCTTCAAATTTATGTCCTTAGTCCGGTCTTTCTTCTATCAGATAATTTTTAATCTTATACATCATGAGTCAAGGTTTAACTCATAGTCACTCATCCTAATTTTAAGGGAAGTGATTATAAACTTGAAGTGAGCTATCATATGAAGTAAAAATTTTTGTTAGTCTTTTCGGATTTTCAAATCTAATATAAGGTTGTAGTCCATCTCTGTATTTTCAATTTTACAAACCCTTATACTTTATGGAAAGAGATGGAGAAGTGAGTTGTGGTTTATTAAAATTTCCGGGAACTGAGAGAGAGAATTTGAAACCGTCAACTGAGTTATTATTTTGAACCGTTTCGTTTCTCGTGGTAGTAAAGGGTCTTTTTGTTTTCTTTTAATCTTGACGTACTATGACAGTCACGTGTTTCTAGGTATCCAACTTAAGGGTCAAAAATGTACAATAAATTGGAGTACCCTTGATCAGTGGATTACAATTTTGATTCTGTTAGAAAGTAAAATCCTCTTAATGAGTAAAGGAAGACTAGGTCAACATACATATAAACACAGACATAGACCCACGTACGCACACATACAAATTTTAGTTCATTGTATACTTTTAAATTGGAAAATGGACCGTCATATTTCGTATTTCGTAAACGATAGTGAAGTCAAGGTCCATTATTGAACTTTCTTTTACTGGTACCGTTACTTTAACCGTTTTTAACGGTTTTAGTCTCAATTTACAATAAATAGAAGTACAGTCGTGGGTCCTTAATATTGGTCAAGGTTACCACTCCATACAAAGATCTTCAAGACATGTATTCGAAGGACTGGAAAGACGGCATAAAATGTGTCCGGAAGTCTTTGTCAAAGTTACAACACTGTCTTGTGCTTCGCGATGAACTATACGGTATTTCTTAAAAATTTTTAGTTTACCAAGTAAAGGTACAATTTTACTGACGTCGTTGTGAGCTCTCTTTCTTTTTTTTTTTTTTGTGAACTCTCTCTTTTTCCCCGGTGAACTTTTAAAAGTGTCTAATTTATAATGAATGAACTGTTGTGAAGTCCGTAACTTATTTGTACGATAGTGTTTCTTGTTGAAATTTTCTTTTACTTTGACCTTGTATGTGTTTTCGAGGGTTATGTCAAAATAAAGTGCAAATTTCACAGCAAACAAACGAAAAGGATTATCATCTGAACTCAATTGACAAATAAACTTAAACTAAGTTGAACGTTAGTAAGTTTACCCCTCTGTCTAAGTTTCAACCTTCGTACGTATTACATACCTTCATACGAAGGTTTCTGTTTTTGTGACTTTTATTGGATTTTAGATCTTCGGTGACACCATCATTGGTGATCAAGAGTGAGTTTAGGTTAAACGGAAATGAAGGACTTGTGACCTAGGTAGAGAGAAAGGTCGGGGGAACACCCTTTTACCTCGGTAAGTACTTTACATTCGTCTTCGCAGTATGTAGTGAAGGATAGATGTGGAAGAACTGTGGGGAGGGGAAAGAACTCTGAGACTTCCTATGTAAAAGGTGTACCACCTCGATGTTCTACCGTCTTAGAGGTATATAGACCTAGGAGTTTTCGTCTAGTGGGGATTGAGGGACGGGGGGTCGTCATACTACATAATTTGATGAGTTAATGATATTAAAGGGGACCAAAATAATTTTTCATCCATGGAATTTTGATCTTTCCAAACAAACAGAACGACGACGATTCAGTGAAGTCGGCACAGGTTGAGACACGCTGGGGTCTCTGTCTCGGGTGGTCCGAGGGGGTAGGGACCCTAAGAGGTCCGTTCTTATGACCTCACCCAACGATAAAAGAAGAGGTCACGTACTTTCACTTTCCACTTTCACTTCAGTGAGTCAGCACAGGTTACCGGTATTTGGATGTACTTTGACCTAGTGACAAGAAGGGAGATGAGGAAGTTACATATTCTGGAGTTTTAGATGAAAGGAGATAGGAAAGTAAGGTTAAGGTTTCTTCACACCGTCCCCAACCCCGTCCCTCTCTACCAACTGTCTCCCGGTTCCTGTCTCGACTTTCCTTCTTCATCGTCTTAGGATCCCTCATTTGTGTCTCCAATTTCTAGTTCTAGGACCCCTCTTCTCTTTTTCGCTAGTTTCTCCTTCTCAGAGGATATCGTGTGACCAAACTTGAAGATAAGGATAGTTGTTCACCGAGTTCACCTGTTGAGACAAAACGTTTCAGAGAGGTGACGTTTATATCTACAAGTTCGTTGAGTACAGTTACCGGTACCTGAATGAGTGGTCGGAAGGTTTACAGTTCTTATTTAGTTTCCACAGTATTCGTTTTACTCCTATTATTCTCATGGTGGAAGTAGTTTAATGTAATTTCTAATTTAATTTATTGTGTACATTACGTGAATCGTGTCACGGACCGTGGATCTTTGTGAGTTATTTAAAAACGATAACAATAATATAAAATAATAAGACGAAAGGTGTGGGACATTGGGTCACTAAATACATGACATCCTTACGTTATTTCCAACGATTAGTTGTCGGGAGTCCTTTTCACCTCTTGGTCGTTCCTTCCGAAACACGAGATTGTACATGGTCTCACAATGTGACAGACAGTAAATGAAATTTTATAAAGTCGTATGTACCATACTATACACACAGACACACCTCCCCACCGACCCAGCTACCCACATAAAGGGTTGACACTTATTTAAGAGATCCCCATCAATTAATCGATACTTTCTAAAGTCAATTTTCGACTGTATGGTCTCAGTTGATGGTTTTCACCGAGTTATAAGAAATATAACCTACTCATAGACTTTAAACCAGTTACTCGTATTAACTACACTCCTGACTGAAAAGGAACTACTTTACCCACCACAAGTTCAACATACCTAACCGATCTTTACAACGTGTCTATGTAGGTGGGAAGGTCTTTTTTCTGACTTCCACCACACAGGTTACTTTTATGTTGTGTTCGGTGTAGACATTAAAAATTAAAAAATCGTCCAAATTTTTCTTCTTTGTACATTTTCATTATAACTTCTCTTCAACGAGTCAGTACAGGCTGAGAAACACTGGGGTACCTGACATCTGATGGTCCGAAGAGACAGGTACCTTAAAAGGTCCGTTCTTATGACCTCACCCAACGGTAAAGGAAGAGGTTTCTCATTATAATTCTGATATAAATTACATTAGGTGATATAGTTTTTATAATGAAAAATTGTACATTAGTTGTAATTTTTTATTATATAAAATGTAAAACCATAACAGAAGTTTTCAGTCGTAGATGAAAAGTGAAAGTCGTATAAAGTCAATCTTGATCTCTGTAAAGTCTACGAGTTATAGGTGTATACCAAGTACCAATGTTATCACCTGGTACACCCAGATACTAAGATTATTTAAGTTTTCAAAGTTAGGAATCTGAAAATAGAGAAGATACCTCTTTGTGAAGTCCCTCCTAAGACCTGGTTATCGTTTGTACCGACTGACTCGGTACGGTGTCCTTTGTCACAGGCTGACCGGAGTGTACTTGGAAAATACTAGAGTTTTCCTGTCTCTTGACCTTAAAGTGCCTCGTGAGTCTTTCCGACATACTGACTATATGATGGACCTCTGCTCCATTGCCCGTCCTCAGAAGAGAAAAAATTAGGAGTTTCCAATGACTAGAGATAGTTTCTCTTGATGGATTGACTAACCACTAAATCAATCGTACTAGAAAGACGTCAGAACGACTTTTCTTTGTAAGTCTTATTAGTAACGAAAAAATTTCGAGAAAGTATGTTTAGAGATTAATATCGTTTTCAACGGAAAGTTTTTTTTTACTGGAAGTCGTTGACGTGGTAGTTTTTCATCGATATGTCACCGAAAGGACCACCGACTTATCATTTCTTAGGTGGACGGTTGCGTTCTCTGTACACAAGCTAGGGACCAGGCCCTTCTGTGGTGTACGGCGTCTCGTTGATTCGGACACCTAGTGTTGATGATTGGGAAACGAGATCTCGGACCCTCGGAATTGATGACTTGGGTACACGGTTTGATGACTTGGGTGTACGGATCTCGGGTACGAAGTGTTGTTCTCTTCGGTGGTATTACTCTTTAGACGTGTGATGTTGATCTTACATCGGGGACGAGTGACGTCGACCTCTTTTCGGGAACGTCGTTACTTCTGGGTCGTGTCGATTTTTCTCTTCCTTTTCTTTTCGACTCTACTCCCACACAGATAGAGAATTGGATATGAATCCAGTACAGAAAGATGAGAAACGGCAGATAAAACTAAAGTCTAAAGAGAAGAGACATCCATGAGAAATAAAGGTCATTGATTTTAATAAATAAGTAAGTAAATTGTTTACACTTCTTAACTAAAACACCGTCCTTAACAGGATCAGCAAAATTGTTCTGACCGTCCAGTACTGTAGAACTTGGTACATAAACACTTCAACCTCCACTTCATCTCGTTTTTTCATAATATATTAATTTATAATATATTTATCCCACTAACGTCGGTACTTTAATTTTCTGCGGAGAAGGAACCTTCTTTTCAATACTGGTTGGATCTATCATATAAGTTTTCGTCTCTGTAATGAAACGGCTGATTCCAGGTAGATCAGTTCCGATACCAAAAAGGACACCAGTACATACCTCCACTCTCAACCTGACACTTCTTCCGACTCACACCTTCTTAACTACGAAAACTTGACACCACAACCTCTTCTGAGAACTCTCAGGGAACCTGACGTTCCTCTAGGTGGTCAGGTAGGATTTCCTTTAGTCAGGACCCACAAGAAACCTTCCTGACTACGATTTCGACTTTGAGGTTATGAAACCGGTGGAGTACACTTCTCAACTGAGTAACCTTTTCTGAGACTACGACCCTCCCTAACCCCCGTTCTCCTCCTCCCCTACTGTCTCCTATTCTACCGACCTACCGTAGTGGCTGAGTTACATGTACTCAAACTCACTTGAGGCCCTCAACTACTACCTGTCCCTCCGGACCGTACGACGTTAAGTACCCCAGCGTTTCTCAGTCTGTACTGACTCGTTGACTTGACTTGTGATCTCACTACGACTGATCCCTTTTTTCCTGATCTATTAGGGTAAAGACACACAACCGAAAGTAGATGGTTAGGTTTTGAATTTGTAGACTGGATCACCCCCAATCCTTTAGATGTAAAATTTAATAAATTTATCATGTTTCTCTTTGTTACTACCGACATAATATCTAACGAAGTATTAAATGTCATATGGAAAGAGGAGTTAATCTTCAGACAAGAGTATATTAAAGTTAAGTTTTTATTTTAAGTCCATATGAATCATAACGTATTGGTGTACGACACGAATATTTTCAATTCAATGTTAGTGGTCGAACAATTATTGTGTCAACTCTAAAAGTCCAACATTTCTACGTAAAACAGAATGGGTGGACAGTTTTTTAGTATGGGTTGAGGGTTACGGTGGATGGACTTCTTTTGTTACGAACCAGTTCTCACAAAGTATAGTGGATGTACCTTCTTAAGTATAGAATACACCCAATTATTAGGTCGGTTGAAATATTTCGGACAAAAGTATGAGTTCGAAAACCGATGAAGAATGTGATTTTAATCCACCAAAATTCACTGATCAGGTTTCAAGTTTTAAATTACAAATCAAGTCAAGGTCGTTTAAAGACTTTTGTGTACCCTTAACATTGAGTACACAATTATGAATTTCAAAAACAATTATTTTGAAGGTTGTGATTGGAATGGAGTAACTTGAATGGAGTGACCAAAAATACGAGTGATATTTTGATATCGACAGTATTATAAAAACTTAATGATGTTTTCCTTCGTTCGATAAGGTTTCAGTTACAATAAAACGTTGTACTACTATCAATATTTAAGTTTTATGAATTTTGGTTAAACGTTTCGATAGTTAGAATCATGGAGGATTGTAAATTTTACGGGTAGAAGTTTTGTAAATGATAATGGTTTTTTTATGTAATTGCTTTTGTGGTACATAGGAAGTATAACATGATAAGGAAGTTCCTTCGTGTGATTTAAATTTGTACTTTTACTTAGAATTGTATTTTTCAAATTTATGACCAGGATGACTCTATACGGTACTTGAAAAATTGGATAGTGACTCCGAGTTTCTTGAATTTAGAGTAACTATTAAATGATCCTTCTGATTCGTTATTAAAGCACTAGAGTTCCAGTCATTACAAGTTATTTAGGTTCATTCATTAGAGGTAAGTATGTGTATACTGTGTAAACATTTACTGATGATTTAATCTTTGATATCATGTAAATGAATTTTCTCTTAATTTTGATATAAAATTTCAGTCCCGGGTATGAGGATTTCTTACCCCTGGATACAAGTTCCTAGGTACTCAAACGATGTTTTGAATAAAACAGAAAAGAAAAACTACTAATAGAGTTTTCAATTTCACTTGAATAAGACCTAGTACGTTTATTAAGGACTATTAGTTCCTAACAATTTTCTAGATTTATAAACGGAAACATAAGTGTGAAGTCAAGAAACCCTTACTTTACCTTTTTTTTTTTGTGTCTTCTTTATATAGAATAAAGAGACTATATAAGGGAGGTTTAGAACCGGTATCCTGTACTACCACTTGTCCTTTCGTTCCCCAGATAGTCGTGATGTCTTTGTCGTTGGTCACTCCTTTGATCCAATTATGCGTCGTGTCGTGACACGTCTGAAGACTCGACGTAGACTCGATATCGTCGACCGTGGTATAAGTCCAGTTTATATTTAAATGTAGGTCGTTTGTGTTAGGAAAAAGTATATTTCAATTATAGTAAGTAAATTTCAAATATCCGAAACTGCAACATAAAAGTAAATCACACATTAAGACTAAACCGAAGTATCAAGACATTCTCGATATTCGTACGGATCAGAATAGAAACATGGATTAATTCATTGTATTCATTATTAATAATGTATTTTGTTATGACCCACGATATTACAAGAAAAATAAAAAAAGAAATTTTCCTTAAAGAAGGGTTCTCTCTGTGTTAACGAGATTTCATTTGTCATAAACAAGAAACTTTGGGAGGACCCACAACACCTTTTTAATTAACCCCCTCACCTCTAATCAAGATACTAGTTCGGTTGAACCCTTTACGTCGAGTGAGGAGACTAAATACCATCTGTAATAGTATGATTTCAAAGATTTTAGGGTGTCGGTTCTAGAATGAATTCAGTGGAAACGAGTGTAGATAAATTTTGTCTTGAGTACAAAAAGATTCTTGTCATAGTAAGTCTTTTAAAATACTTTCTAATAAGAGGTCATAGAAAATCGTTAGTTTTGAAATTCCGTACGGTACCTATACTTTACCAACCCACACCACTTTACCCCCGTGTGGTTTCTTAATCTAAGTCTTCCGCAACCGAACCTCAGTTGATCTATGTAAACTCTACAGGAGACACCTGTCGTTACACAAACCACTACGTTGTCCCACAGAGTACGTAAGGAGTCCCGGTGGATACTGTGTCCATAATAAACATTAATTGTTATGACTTCGAGTCTCCCGAAAGTCCCGATTACACCAACCTGATACAATTTCGGGGTATAAGACCAAGTTCTAGGTGAGGTCGGAGGTAAGGTTTAAGTGTAGACCGAGACGGTTGTGGACTCCCACGTTAGAAGTTCTTTCAGTCCATGAAAAATCCCTGAGTAGATGGACGAAAAATTTGGTTGTTTTGAAGCAAGTTACCGGAGATTCCAGTAGTGGATAAGGTTTGAAGGTACTACAATCCTCCAGTCTCTAGGTCTGTGATTTTGTATAAAATTTCGAAGTCATTAATTTTGTCAAACCATAACTACATCCTTGTTTTTCTCCGTTATGTTTTATCTAAGTGTATGAATCTCTTTGAATTATATGTCATTCTCACCGTGATATAAGTCATCTTTTTTGATTTAAAGAGTCACCTATTACCGATTTTTGACTGTTTAGTAAGTCTTTTTATTATCATTTCCATTGGATAACATATCGTGCCCCACAATCAGAGACAGCACAGGTTGAGAAACACTGGGGTACCTAACATCGGACGGTCCGAGGAGGCAGGTACCCTAAAAAGTCCGTTCTTATGATCTCACCCAACGGTAAAGGAAGAGGTCCCCTAGAAGGACTGGGTCCCTAGTTTAGGTCCAGAGGGTGTGACGTCCGTCTGAGAAATAGTAAACTCGATGGTCCCTTTGGGCTATTTCCATTTAGGAATGGATTAAAGAGTACTGTTTTTGTTTAAAGATTACTTCTCAAGATATTCTTTTATAACCCCGGGAAGAAGAAAAATAAAAACTTCATGCCTTCAACAAGAAAGATCCGTTCTCTTTTTCGAATATATGGTATTTCCTTTTTTCTCTACTTATTCTGATTTATGGCTAATTTTACAAAAGTACTTTTGTCTGTTTCCTTTTAACGTCTTTTCAAAAGACCTTCGGTTTTCATTTTACGATACACACAAGGTCATATATATAACACAAAAGTTAACCCTCATTCTTTTTCTAGTAAACGAACACACACGTGTTTTAAAAAGACGTTTCTAAGTATTCGTTTGTTCTCAAAGAATTTGTGGATGATATGCGAGTGAGTGTATTCACTATTTTTGTTCTTAAATTGTGTAATCATTTGAGGTGAACATTCGATTCCGTTTATGTAACAACCTTCCGTTCTTTCTCATTAATTATCGATGTTCCCCGGGACCTCGATCTAAAGAGTTCAATTCTAGAATTGGAAGGTGAATGAGTGGTCCTGGATCTCTTTCTATGTTAGAGAGTTTTGAAGTCAAAGAAGTAGGTATTTTATTTCTATTACCATAACATCATGGTCACGGTGTTCCTGATTAGTTTTGTACCGAACGTTCCCCGAAATAATAGACGTGATTCTTTATTTCATCTTTATTAGTTACTTGTCACCGATGACAAATTATGGTTTATGATTGTAGTTAATAGTGGTACTATTTTTTTTATGTAACGTAGTAGATACATACTGACCATTTAACTCAGTAATCTCATGATACAGTACAAGATCGTCGATTGTAACTTTCGGTTAAAATGATTGTTGTTACTACCGTTGTAATCGATTGTTGGTACCCTGCCAAAGTACACGGCTAGACGAAAACCTCTGTCTCTCGATGACGAGAGGTAAAATCTTCCAGGCCTCGGTGTGTCTAATGTCGGTCGTTTCGGTTCTGACTTCGTGTACACATAGTTTGAGGTGCCCCGGACGAGACTTAGTTCGAGTAATCCTTCTTTCGATCTTTATAAGTTTATCGTACTTACTGTTAGTGTCTTCACTTCTCCTTATACCGTACTTTGTTTTTGTTACGTCTTTTGACGATTTTAATACGATACATAAAATAGAAAAGACTATTTGACCATAACCGTCCATACAACTATCCACTTTTGTATCTACGAGACTCCCTAGAGGTCCGATTGTACCATCGTTACACTAAATATAAAATAATATAAAATACATAATATATATTATATATGTATATAGACAAATATGTAATATACAATTTAAGATATATTATATATGATGTTATAATTACAAAATATATTTATTAGAAAAGGGACCACGACTCTTTCTAACTTCCGTCTTCTTTTCCCACTGTCCTACTCTACCAACCTACGGTAGTGGCTAAGTTACCTGTACTTGAACCCGTTTAAGACCCTTTACGACTCGCTGTCCCTTCGGACCGCACGATATCAGGTACCCCAACGTTTCTCAGTCTGTGATGAACGGTTGACTTTTTTTTATTTATTAGTATATGTTATATTTTAATTTAATATACGACGACGATAAATCAGTGGTTCAACACAGAGCCAGAAACGCTGGGTACCTTACATCGGACGGTCCGAGGAGACAGGTACGTTAAAATGTCGTTCTTATCATATCACCCAACGGTAAGGGAGGAGGTTCCCTAAAAGGGTTGGGTCCTTAGGTTGGTCACAGAGGACGTAACCGTCTAAGAAATGGTGACTTGGTGGACCCTTCGGGGTACGGAATATATAGTGTATGTACATATACATTGTATATTGTATACTGTCGTTTTCTATCGAGAATAGAGATAGGTACATATTTTATGGGACTTGTTTTACGGTAGTTACTCTTTTAGGACGTTTTACACTGTATATCCATATGTGGTGAGGTGGATGTATAAGAATACGATACTACAGAGTTGTACTTAGTTTATAAACGACGTCTTTGTCAAAAGTATCTAAACGAAAAGTTTTACCACTTTTATGAAGAGGATAAGATTCTATGAGTCTATCCAGAAAATGTGTGTTTTTATCGATATCCTTTCCTTCCAAAGTGATGACTTTATGGTGAAATTGTGTGGGGGCGGTTCCCACACACACGACTTAAATCCCTGTGTGAGTAAAAATTCGGTTAAACTCCGAAGTGTAGTAACTGAAAATCCATCTTGTATTTACTAACACTTTACCCACCATTGTGGTTTGAGACACGTTTAAATGGAACCGGTCTCGCTCGTTAACAAAGAGACAACCCTGAACAATATCTGAGAAGGTTGAACCTTCGTAAAACAATGATTTCTTGAACCTCGACCTTTATTTGACTCAAGGTCCTCACTTCTTCTTCTAGTAATATTTTTGGTTAATTCGCTCTTCGTTCTAGTAATACTTTTGGATAATTCGGTCTTCGTTTTCTGTGGTACTACAAATTTTTTAATTTCAGTACGATGTGTGTAAGAAACCAGTAAAAAAAAGATTTCACTTTACTTAGTGGTAGAGAAAGACCCAAGCGGTAGTAACGAGGACTTTTATAGATGACACTAGTGTCGTGATAATACCACCCCTTGTAAAACCATACCTTTAAAAGAACACACACACATAGTTAAATGGTACACGTGTTATTCAGTTATAATAGGACGCAATAAGAAGGTCGTCACCAAAGAAACAAATCTCAGGATGTTAAAATATTCTCTTTAGTGATCATTCGACAAGTCTCATTGTTAACTACTGACCCTCAAGGGTGTCAAAAGTGTAGGAATTTTACTCCTTTAACTTGAGTGACTAGGTCAAGGTTGAGACTGTCAGACTCTAAAATACTAAGGTAAAACAGTCAAGTATAAGATATTGTGACCTTGGGTAGTTTGGTGGGTGTTTGATTCTCTGATAATAAAAACTCATCGGACTATAGGATATTCGTTTAGATCAGTGATCGGTAAATGGGTAAATTTGTCATAAAAGTCGCATTACATTCTTCCTCCCCTTTCTGTCGTGAGACGTACTGAAAATCAGAACGTTTATTTTCCCAGGACCTATCTTTTATTGATTTTTAGTGTCGGGATGGAAAGTGTTAATGGTCAATGTGTCTCTCCCCTCTTTACACGACTGTCATAGGATAGATCGACTTTGTGTTCTTTACGGGTCTTTATTCTCGTCATTAGATTTTCCTTCATGACAGACTCGGTCTCCTCCTTTTTATACAGATCGTTGATGTTGGAGGACTACTACCTCTTTGGTTTACGTGGTACACTCGAACGGTACGGTGACGTAAAGTTTATGTTCGTTCAAATGTGTTTTCGGTTCTACTCGTTCCTACAACGGTCCTGTATAACGGTCTAAGTGAATATAGGTACATCTTTCGTCTTAAACACAGAAAATGTGTAACAGTGGTAATTAGTCTTGCCAGGGTTAAAGAAGATATCTAAATCTTCACCTCGTGAGAACGACACAGACTACGAGCGATTCAATATAGATTACGAAACACTCGGACGGTCCGAGGAGACTTTAGGAGGTACCCTAAAGGGTCCATTCTTATGACCTCATGTCAAAGAGGTCATCAGTACATACCTACGCTCTCAACCTTGTATTTCATCTGAACCGTGACTTCTTAACTACGAAAGTTTCACCACGACGGTTTCTGAGAACTCTCTGGTATCCTGACGTTCCTCTATTTTGGTGAGTTAGGATTTCCTTTAAATCGGACTTATAAGTAACCTTCCTGACTACGACTTCGACTTCGTGGTTATGAAACCGGTGGACTGAGTAGCCTTTTCTGGGACTACGATCCTTTTTAACTCCCGTCCCCCTCTTCCCTTAGTGTCTCCTACTCTATCAACATACCGTAGTGACTGAGTTCCCTGAACTCAAACTCGTTTGAGTCCCTCGATCACTTCCTGTCCCTTCGGACCATACGAGGTCAGGTACCCCAACGTTTCTTAGTCTGCACTGAATTTTGTTGTTGTTATGACTTCACACAACGGTAAAGGAGGAGGTTCGTGAGAAGGGTTGGGTCCCTAGTTTGGACGTAGAGAACGTAACCATACACCTAAGAAATGGTGACTCGGTGGTCTCTTCGGAGTCGTCACCTTATGTTCTCTCGTCAAGAAGGGACAACTCAAAGAAGAGTGGTCCATGAAAATTAGAACACCCCTGTGTGTATCTCCTGGTCTTTGAACGTGTTTTGGAGGTAGGATAGGGGTTTCGTAAGGGGTACACATTATGTACAAAAGGACCTGTTTTATTGTACAAACACGGGACCCAGGTAGTTTAATCTCAAGACATTCTTCGATTCCTTAAGTAAGTTACTCTGACAGACAAGTACGGAGAGTTTCAAGACGAGACAAATAGAGTCTCTAGGAGAAACGAAGTGTACGGGTGAGGTCCACTGGACTTCATCGAAGTTCCTCTGAAACAATTCTTCCCTAGGTCTTGACCACTCTTCTGACCACCTATTTTTCCCCTACGGACGTACCGTGTTCTTAACATACGGTTATAACCTAAAGACGTAGAACTTGTGAGTTGGGACTTAGAGGTGTCAATACCCGTGTCGACCGAAGAGCAGAAACTTAATCCGAAAAGAATGCATAGGAGGTCAAAACTTTTTGGAAGAATAATAGGTGTCATCCAACTAGCCACGGAGGGTTTTGCAATGTAAGTACAAAATCTTGGATACTTACACTGGAATAAACCTTTTTCCCAGAAAAGTATATATTGATACCTGGAATTCTACTGTGATAGGACTTGGTAGACCCACCTGAAATTTAGGTTACTGGTTCCAGGATTATTTTCTGTGTGTATAGTCTTCTGTGTCTGTCTTCTCCTCTTCCGGTACGTTTTTCTTTCCGTCTTTGACCTCAAAGACGTTCGGTTCAGTTCTTTACGGACCTCGTGATTTTCGATCTTTTCTGTCCTCTCCTAAGAGGGGGTAGACCTCCCCCATGCCGGAACGGTCGTAGAACTAAACCTATTCACCGGAGGTCTTGACAGTCTGTTATTTAAAAATACCGAATTCGGTGACTAAAACACCATTAAATAATGATACGTATTAGGATCGTAAGGGTTTATGTAAAGGTCTCTTTTCGTCAAGATGTTCATGAGCACAACCCCTTTATTTCCTGACCCTCACCCCATCCTCTTTACAAGGTTCCATTTTTATTAAACCCTTTATGAGAAGGATCTTAAACGATTTAAGAGACACTTCAGGTGAAATTGAAACCGATTATTCGTAAAGAGTTCGAATAAATTGAGGTTGTGAGAGAAAAAGTATTGTAGGATAATTATAGGATCCCTTGCATGACACCTTTTATGACGTCATCTTATACAAGAAAGAGTTTACGTTCAAATTATAATATAAGATATAAGCCGTTTGAGAGGTTTGCATAAATATCGATTCGAGTATCAGACTCACAAAAGGAGAAAGGCTGGGTCTTGGGTTGTGGAAGTCACCTTGTGTACACGGACTTGTTTACGGGAGACCTGGTGACTCGTTCATGCCTGATTCGTGGATTGAGGTCCCGTATCACCCTCCAGAATCTTTACATTGTGAATCTTCTAACGAAATCTTCGAATGTACCGGTGTGTATTACGTAATACTAAATTTAGATGTGAACTATTTTATCGGGAAATGATCTTCATCCAATCTCATCATGGGGATCTTCTACAAAAAAAAAAAAAAGTAAAACTAACGATTGTTAGGATTCATAACAAATTTATTTCCTGGTTTTATCGGATGTTTTAAATGTAAAAAGTTTACGATTTAAAACAGAACTGTTTAAAACAATTCTTATCGGTTCTTGAACTTTTCTTCTGTAAAAGACTTTATAGAAGTGAGTCTTCTAGTCCCCATTTTACATGAAAGTACGATAAGGAAAGATATATAAGGGGTAGTAGTGTTCAGTGAAAATAATTGTGATAATTTAACGTTATATAAATACGAACTCAGTACCATTTCTTTCGACATTTTTATTACAGAACCAATAAAGTATTGACGTGTACGATATTTTTCATATTCCTTTTACCTTAATATTCCTTACCTTGGATTTTTGAGCAAGAGAATGGAGACTACTAACAGGAGTTGTGTTTATAAAACCCCATTTAGTTTAATACCTCCTTTTTATAGGAGAAGATAAAAAGAGACGAACCATGTCAAGACTTACGTTTCAATAAAAGGTCCGTTTCTACTTACTTTGAAACGAAAATTAAAAAAAAAGAAGAATATACGAAAATAAAAAAATTATATTTAAATAAATAAAATTAACCTCCGATTAATGAAATGTTATAACATAACTAAAACGGTGTGTAGTTGTACTTAGACGGTGCCCACATGTGTACAAGGGGTAGGACTTGGGGGGAGGGTGGAGGGAGGGTCAAAGATTAGAACCATTTCTGATACCTTTTTTTTTTTTCTGAGTAAAGTAACCTATCCTTCTACGGACGAGACTTTTCGTCGGTGTGAGACGACACTAGTCTCTACTCACCCGTCTTGGACATGAGAAGTTCGACACCTGTACCTCCGGAGACCGGACGTGGAAGTCTTTTAGGAAAAATGTGGAGTCCTTTTGTTTGTGTTCTCGTTCAAAAATAGTGGTTACTTCTATTCTCGTAATTTTGAACCTGTTATTCTTATATCATTAAAGTGTTTTCTTTCGTTGACAAAAGTAAGTTTCTCAAGTGTAATAAGTACATGTACATAAGAGTCGTCTAAAAACTACCCGAGTGTGGTCAGGAAGAGATTCAGTTGTTGTGACATTATTTTTGTTTGGATGACGGTTAATAATTTATGGACTTCATGATGAGTGGTCGGATTCCCATACTACTACTTCTTCTTTCGTGGTAAGGAGGACAAAAGTCTCTTCTTTTCACTCGGAGTCCTTTCACTTCCTGAACTCGGTACTGGGGTGTAGGTGATCTTGAGTCTTGACTCGGAAGAGACGGATAGTCTCATGTGATGTGTGCCCCTGGACCTCTTAATCCACTGTTTGTCTTAAGTTGTTGAGACGAAAAGACGGAGGGTGTGGTCACGGACTTCTTCGGTAATATCAAAGTCACAGGATTATTACATCCCCTCCTTCAGTAAGTAATCTCTGTTTGTTTGTTTTAACGATTCAACCTTTACGAGGTGAGTCGTTCTCCTTTGACCCAACGAGACTCGGAGTTTCCTCTCTTAGTTCTAACACGAATCTGAAAGGTTCGACTATCTTTATGCGATATATACTGTACCGGTTTTTTGTAGTGTCGAAGGGGAATAGGAAATGTTGGACACAACTACAACCCTCGTGTTCTTTACGTAAAACTAACCCGAAGGAAATCCTTAATTTGAACTTTAGGTCCTTTTCCCCCGACGACGACGACGATTCAGTGAAGTCAGCACAGGCTGATACACACTGGGGTATCTGTCGTCGGGTGGTCCGAGGGGGCAGGGACCCTAAGAGGTCCGTTCTTGTGACCTCACCTGACGGTAAAGGAAGAGGTTACGTACTTTCACTTTTCACTCTCACTTCAGCGAGTCAGCACAGGCTGAGAATCGCTGGGGGACCTGACGTCGGGTGGTCCGAGGAGACAGGTACCCTAAGAGGTCCGTTCTCATGACCTTACCCCACGGTAACGGAAGAGGCCCTTTTCCCCCGTCAATAAAAGTTATCGTTAACAACGGTCATGGAACTAGTGGACCTACAGGAATGTAAGTATCAAATAAGTTTGTAAATGATCGATTGGAAAGGGAGGAATTAAAGTGGATGTTTCGACTGGTCTCAGTGTTTCATTTACGGTTCCTTCAGTCCGTTTACTGTGGTTTCTCGTTGAGACCGACTTACCCCTGAACCGTTTGACCCCTTTGTGTAGAGTAGGGCCCCCCGTCGGTCACAGAGTCGGGTGTTCGTTCCGACGATTCTCCCTCCCTCGGGGTCCTCACGATACATCCAAGTGGAAATAACTCTCTTTGGTGTTGGATGTAATAATACACTGTATAGGACTAAAAGAAAGTAAAATTCGTGGAAAATTTAAAAAGAAATTCTTTTTTATATAGTTTATTTGTTTCTTGTGACTCAGGTAATTTGATTCAGACACCTGACCCAAGTGTCTACCCAAAGGTCGAAGACGATTTGAAACACCTCAATTTCTTACTCCCCCTACACTTCTGGTAGAATAAATTTTGTTGTCATCTCTGTCGAATAATTGTTAAAATGTATGTACCTTGTTGTCTGACCAAGGTTTATCCTTTTCCTCATATTTCAGATATATAACAGTGGGACGAATAAATTGAATATACGTCTCATGTAGTACTCTTTGCGACCCGACCTTCTTCGTGTTCGACCTTAGTTCTAACGGTCCTCTTTATAGTTATTGGAGTCTATACGTCTACTGTGGTGGGAATACCGTCTTTCACTTCTCCTTGATTTTTCGGAGAACTACTTTCACTTTCTCCTCTCACTTTTTGAACCGAATTTCAAGTTGTAAGTCTTTTGCTTCTAGTACCGTAGACCGGGTAGTGAAGTACCCTTTATCTACCCATTTGTCACCTTTGTCACAGTGTGAAATAAAAACCCCGAGGTTTTAGTGACGTCTACCACTGACGTCGGTACTTTAATTTTCTGCGAATGAGGGACCTTCTTTTCAATACTGGTTGGATCTATCGTGTAAGTTTTCGTCTCTGTAGTGAAACGGTTGTTTCCAGACAGATCAGTTCCGATACCAAAAAGGTCATCAGTACATACCTACACTCTCAACCTGACACTTCTTTCGACTCGCGGCTTCTTAACTACGAAAACTGGACACCACAACCTCTTCTGAGAACTCTCAGGGAACCTGACGTTCCTCTAGGTTGGTCAGGTTAAGATTTCCTCTAGTCAGGACTTACAAGAAACCTTCCTTACTACGATTTCGACTTTGAGGTCATGAAACAGGTGGAGTACCCTTCTCAACTGAGTGACCTTTTCTGGGACTACCACCCTCCCTAACCCCCGTCCTCCTCTTCCCCTGCTGTCTCCTACTCTACCGACCTACCGTAGTGGCTGAGCTACCTACACTCAAACTCACTTGAGGCCCTTCAGTGGATCTCGGTCTGTAGGACCTCATACTTCAGTCCACCCGGAATCCTTCGTAATGATACTTGTTTCGATGGTGTCCACTATTTTAAGGTCGACTCGACAAGTTTAGGAGTTTCTACTACGATACTTTCACGACCTGAGTTATACAGTCGTTTATGCTTTTTGAGTCATCACCAGTGTCCTGACCTTTTCCAGTCAAAAGTAAAATTAGGGTTTCTTCCCGTTACTTTCCTTACAAGGTTGATGACATGGTGACACGTGTAAAGTGTACGATCGTACCATTATGAGTTTTCGGAAGTTCGATCTGAAGTTGTCATACACTTGACTCTTGAAGGTTTACACCTTTTAGCAATTTCTCTTATGGTCTGGTGGAATGGACAGAGGACTCTTTGGACATACGTCCATTTCTTCGTTGTCAATCCTGACCTGTACCTTGTTGTCTGACTAAGGTTTAGTCCTTTTCTCATATAGTTCAGATATATAACAGTGGGACTAATAAATTGAAGATACGTCCCATGTAGTACACTTTACGGTCCGACCTACTTAGTCTTCGACCTTAGTTTTAACGACTCTCTTTACAGTGGTTAGAGTATATACGTCTACTATGATGATCTCCTTAATTTTTCGGAGGACAACTTCCACTTTCTCCTCTCACTTTTTTGACCGAATTTTAAGTTGTAAGTTTTTTACTTCTAGTACCGTAGGTCAGGGTAATGAGTACCGTTTATCCACCCGGTTATTCTCCTTTGTCAGTCAGTCAGTCAAGTCAGTGAGTCAGTACAGGTTGAGAAACGCTGGGGTACTTAGCGTCGTGCGGTCCGGAGGGACAGGTAGTGGTAGAGGGCCTCAAGTGAGTCTGAACGTAGGTGACTCAGTCACTACGGTAGGTCGGTAGAATAGACAGCAGGGGAAGAGGAGGACGGGGGTTAGGGAGGGTCTTGGTCTCAGAAAAGGTTACTCAGTCGAGAAGAGTACTCCACCGGTTTCATGACTTCAAAGTCGAAATCGTAGTAAGGAAGGTTTCTTTAGGGTCCCAACTAGAAGTCTTACCTGACCAACCTAGAGGAACGTCAAATTCCCTGAGAGTTCTCAGAAGAGGTTGTGGTGTCAAGTTTTCGTAGTTAAGAAACCACGAGTCGAAAGAAGTGTCACCTTTGTCTCTGTGTAAAAGAACCCGAGGTTTTAGTGACACCTGCCACTGACGTCGGTACTATAATTTTCTGTGAACGAAGAACCTTCTGTTCGATTTTCTTTGGATCTGGAGTATAATTTTTCGTCTCTTTAGTGAAACCGTTGTTTCCAGGGCTATCAGTTTCGATTCCCAAAAAGGTCGTCAGTACATACCTATACTCTCGACTTGGTACAACTCACGGTTTCTTAACTACGAAAACTTGACACCACGACTTCTCTGAGAACTCTCAGGGAACCTGTCGTTCCTATAGTTGCATCAGTTAAGATTTCCTTTAAGTCGGACTTATACGACTTGTATTTCGAGGTTATTAAACTGGTGGACTATACTTCTCCATCGAGTAACCTTTTCTGGAACTACAACCCTTTCTTACTTCCGTCCTCCTCTTCACCCGTCGTCTCCTAGTCTACCAATCTATCGTAGTGACTGAGTTACTTATATTCAAACTCGTTTGAGCTTCTGTCACTCCCGTCCCTTCGGACCGTTCGACATCAAGTACTACAGCGTTTCTCACCCTACACTGAATGACTGACATGTTGTTGTTAAACGTCTGACTCACATGAGGTATCTATTATTTTGTCTCTCTTACCATGATTATTATTTTACCCCCTTTTCAGTCCATTCATATAGTTTATAATAAAAGTTTTTAGTTAAAACCTAAATCCCGTCGTTAGAGGGAAGGATAGATCTTGTGTTTCGTTCCCTCGGGTTACTTTCTATATGATGTTTGTTAGTTTGACTCTTCTCTGTCGCTAGGGGGGGTTTTGTGGTTGATGTATACCCTTTATTTTACTTCTGACTTAGTTCTGACTTGTTACTTCTTTCTGGCAAATTAATTTAATTAGAAACCTCTTGGTTTCTTCACTCCCGTTTTTACCAACTGTCTAAGTTGATGTTAATATCGGTTTTTGGACTACTTTTGAGTGTTTTGGTTTTAAATTTCCCGTTTAATTTTTTACCTTATTTATTTATAAACCTGGTTCTATCTCAATTATAGTGATTACATATTAATATGACTCACTCTTAGGTGGTACACTCTAAGTGTCTCTTTTATGTGGGTCATTTGTGAAAATTAGGAAAAATTATTAATTTCAGTTTTGTTTCCTATTATTACGATACGATCTGTAAAATTATAATTCTCTGTAAGAGTGACTTTATCATATATATTGGTCACTTTTAAAAATCTTTACTGACGTCACTGGTTTTCATCTTCGTACGGACCCATTTAGTCTCGTGTCTTACGGTAATTGTCATTTTTTAGTCCTCCGAATATTTGTGAAAATTATTGTGATACAATTTAAATTTTTGAGTTTTGGGATTTAAAATCTATATAATATTTTCGTTTATATACTATGTATTACACTTCTCGTATTGTTTCTAGTCTAACCTTGTCCTTTTGTTAAAAAATTTGATAGTATTACGTTTTTAACACTTGTTAAATTTATGGTTATTATAGTAATTTGTATGATTATTATGTAATTTTGACTCCCCTTCTTCCTAAAAACCTTTCATAGGACATCCGTCATAACTTTGTCCATTCTTAAAAAGTTTTTAAAGGGGTCTTACTATACCGAATAAACTAAGGTGTTTAGATGTACCTATTCTCTCTGAATAGGTCTTACTTTTCGATACCTTTTTCGGAAACTTGAGTAATTAGAGTATAGATTTTCCAGTGGAGACCTCAGGTCCTGTGTGTAGATGACAATGATCCCCGGGGTGGACAAGTATACCTTAAGGACACGGAGAAAACTAACTATTTACCTAGTTATAGGTCGTCGTTTTTTCCGGGTCGATCAGTTCCGATACCAAAAAGGACACCAGTACATATCTACACTCTCAACCTGACACTTCTTTCAACTCGTGACTTCTTAACTACGCAAACTTGATACCACAACCTCTTCTGAGAACTCTCAGGGAACCTGACGTTCCTCTAGGTTGGTCAGGTAAGACTTCCTCTAGTCGGGACCCTAAAGAAACCTTCCTACTACGACTTCGACTTTGAGGTCATGAGACCGGCGGAGTACTCTTCTCAACTGAGTAACCTTTTCTGAGACTACGACCCTCCCCAACCCCCGTTCTCCTCTTCCCCTGCTGTCTCCTATTCTACCGACCTACCGTAGCGACTGAGCTACCTGTACTCAGACTCACTTGAGACCCTTAAACACTATCTGTCCCTCCGGACCGCACGACGCTAAGTACCCCAGCGGTTCTCAGCCTGTGCTGACTCTCTAACTTGACTTGACTTGACTGGGTCGTCAACGAAAGTGTTTCTACCCCTCCGGATGAAGGACTGTCACTGAGTTCCTCAGGTTAAGAGAGAGGTTAACTCCCGTGTACCGGTTCTCGTAATGTTTGAGTTCTCCCACTGGGAAGTGTGTGAACTTTTCCTCTTTTTAACCGGTTCATTACCATCTGTGTACGGGAAGAGTCTGTGTCCTGAAGACATTACAGGTCGTTTCTTTACTACCATGAGGTGAGTTTTTTATGTACATTCCCCTTTTAGACAAAATATATGTACTTAACGTTGGGCCTCGAGTACGAGTTTCTTGTACGGGGACCACACAGGTACTTCGAGACAAGATACTTGAGTTCAGGATCACAGAGTTTCTCTAAGTAAGAGATAGTTAGTTTTGGACAACCACTAAAAACTGTTTTTACACTGTTCTTTGATCGAACAGAAGGAAAGAGAGAGAGGGAGAGGAAAACGAGGGAGGGAGTAGTAGAGAGAGTAGTTGAGACTCTCACGTAGAAGAAGATTAAAACTACGACTAATACAGGTTTTGTGGTTTCTTGTTTTTAGATAGTTTATCCCTCTATAATTTTTTTTTTTTTTTGGGTCGTCAACTAAGTCTTTGTCTTACCTTACCCAAAGTCTCATCTGGTGAGGGTCGTTGTGGGTGTGTTCTTCTGTAAGTCATTCAGTCGGTACGGGTAGTAATTTGATTCAATCCCTCTTTTACTTCTACTACCAGACTTTAAGTAAGTATCCTAAAGTTCTGTTTCGACCAAAATGGATTGAAATGTTGTCGATCAAAGGTGACTTGGTACAGTGTCGAGGTGTTCTTTCCGGTTTGCCGAGTAATACACTTTTCAAGGTTGCTGACAAAAAATTACAAATCGTCACCAAACGAACCGAGCCGGTGACGTTGTTTATAACGACTTGACAAATTGAATGCTCTCTGTAAATTTTCGATTTTTCGGGTTTAAGATTTATACATTAAGTATTTTGTCGTATAAAAGAAATTAAGTAAAAGAGTTTCAAATGTTATAGACATGATTAAGAGACATTGATCTATACAAGACCTATGTAAGAGTCTCTTAGACACGTCTTATTTTTAAACTTTGTAGAATTTTGATTGATTTTTGTAGAAAGCTCCTACGACGTTCCGTTTACGAAAAATCTACAAAACGTAAAAATACGATTTGTCACGTCGACGCTAACTATTTTTCGTTAGTTCGATTAAATTCAGTTAGTTGAGGTCCTCCAAGAGTGGTGAACCTATTTTTACGAGAGAGTGAGGAATCTTTTATTTATTTCTAAATTGTCTCACTTACATAAAAGACCTGAGACGAAAGAACGGTAAGGTTTTCGTCGTATATTGGTTCTTTAGTGCAATTCGTTAAAAACAGTGATCAAATTCATATTACGTTTGAAAATTCAGTACAAATTAATTGATTAGGGTTCGTTATCGTATAATCGTTTCTCATTATTCGGAACTTACTCTCTTATTGTGTGTGTGTGTGTATGTATAAATACTTTCCATGTTTTAACAACAATATCTCCGATAGTTAAGGTGAAATCAGAGATTCCTTTTATAGTACAATTTATTAAATCAAGACCTAACAATAGTAATTTTCTACTAGGACCTCAAACTTTTAGTGTCAGGCTTTATACATTTAAGTCCCTGTTCGACCTTTCATCTCAAGTAAGTAAATCGATTGAAGTATATAATACTCTTTTTGTCGTCCCTACAAATGTTTCATGAAATGATACTATTTCTATTGTGTACCAGTTCTATACCCCACAAGTCCCCTCCTCTCTACACCCCACAAGTCCCCTCCTGTCTTTGATTTAAAGGGTAAAGGTGATCGTCCAGTACGTTTGTACTGGATTATTTATTTGGACTCGTCATAGGACATTTCCTGGTAGCAGTCTCAATAATCTATGTTCCCGTCCTTTTTATCTGGTTTTGGTGAACAAGAAGATCCCTCCACCAGAGGTTTCTCCGTTATAATTTTCAGTCCTTCTCGAAGAAACTAAGAACCCATATTTTGGGACCTGTCGTTGAGGTTCATACAGAGAGATAGAGGTGTACTCCCACAATTATAAGAAAGACTCTCAATTTTGTTAAACTGTCCCGGGTAGTATGTTCAAGATTAAGTGTTCTCTGTAGTCGACGACATGATCACAGAACACACTTCTGTTCGGAAGAAAGGATTCCAGAACTTATATCCTTCTTCCCCGCGTAAAATTTGCCACAATTATTTACTTTCTTACTTCAACTTTTGTAATGATACTTTTCGAAGATACTTCTTACCGTAACTTTGTGCGTTTTATAGTATACACTTTACTTTTATTATTTCTTTATTTTAGTTCAATTACTTCTTCTTCTTTTTTCTTTTCGAAGATACTTTCGTCAGTACACCTATTACACCTTTTCTGCTTGAGCCACTAAAAGTATCACAAAGTATCGTAGTCAGGGGAGGTCCGTATTCTTTCGAAGTAGGGACCACGACTCGTTCGTCCACTTTTCGACGGAAGTACATGTTCGGGAGACACTGGATTGTGGGTGTCTGACCTTGTGATGTACAAGACGTCACCACACCACATGCACAGACTCAACCCAGAATCCACGTCGTACACCCGAGACCAAAGGGCTGGTCCCCACCTTGGGTCCGGGGGACGTGACCCTTGTGTCAGAATTGGTGACCTGGTGGTACACACACATACATACACATAATCTTTATCCCAAAGACATTTAAGGACTTCCTGTGGCTAAAGAATGTAATAGTTCCTGTATTGATATAATTGGTGAAAAAAAAAAATTAAAAGACATAATACTACGAAACTGGATACACCGGAACGACTAGGGCTTCTCTGAAAGGGAGAGTCCCGACTGGTTACGGATCTTTGTCATTTCCCGAGTGGACATACTAAAAGTATCCGTTTGGTTAGTTAGGTCTCAGGTGTGGGGGTGATAGTGGATATAGTCCTAGAGTATAAGTCCCGGTGATAAAGGGTCAGGATTAGTGGGTTTCCGGTCCATGGTTTGTTGACCCCTGTCGGAAGTACGAGGTCTCGGACAACTTTAATAAGTTTGGTCGGTTGGGACTGGGACGAATGGGACGGAGTTGGTAAGGAAGGGTACCTTTGGTGTTATTTCCGAGAACGTGTACGAAAGGGGAGTGGGGGAGATGAAGGACTGACTGAGATTAAATCAAAGGAACACACGGGGGAGTGGTGGGGACCGTACCCTACCGTACAGGGGAGGAGAACCCTTACCACTCATGTTTGATAGCAAAGTTACCGTCAGAAGAGGACTAGACAACTGGAGTGGTCTCGACTTACTTTATTTTAGATGTGAAATTTTATCCTTCTTTCGGTACCAGGCACCACAAAGTGGAAATGGATCCGTTCACGCCGGGTCCTCGGACTGACTCTTGTAAATACTTGTCCCTGGACAAAACACGGTACCGTAATGTTCAACATTCTCGTCGACATAGAGATCATCACTTGGACCCTCCCTGTTTGAACCGGACGGTCATGACGCCTCAGTTCCGTGAGTGCAGAACTCTCGTCTTATCGTTCGGAAATACAGAAGGACGTCCTCTTCCCCTAGTGAAACGTCGGAGGTCCTTACCGTCCGTAGGTGGCTTCCTTGTCAACGTGTAAGTAACCCTGTGGTGGTGTGTGAGCGTCAACACACAAGGTCTTTACAAAAAAAGTTGTAAGTCTCAGTCTGAGAGGTGTAGAAAGGGAAAAGGGAGGGAAAAGGTCGGTGGGTTATGGTCCTTCTTAAGGAGCTTGTATGAGAACTGAGAACAGAGGCATAGAAACGAGTGTAACGAAGGAGTCGGACTCTACGATAAGGGAGAGGACTGGTAAAACGGGTGGTCTTAAGATAGTGACGAGTTCAAGATCAAACGGAGGTATCACCTCGTAAGTGTTATTGGGGATTGGGTTTCCTTAATGAGAAAAGAAGGGGATATGGAGAAAGGAAGAAGCGTAAAAGAACCCCTGGGACAAAGACAATGTCTAATGTAGATAATTATGAATTCTGAAATAACCCACTAGACATATACCATATATACATATGGTGTAAATCCGTGACACGATTTAACACAATGAATGTTGGATAGACATTTACGAATACGATTGAGAAGTCTCGTTCATAAAGGTTGTAAGGACAAAATGTCGACTCTTTTGCTTGCAAGACTTTTCAATCCGTTTAACGGGTTCTAAGGTTATAATCAGTTCACTATCTACGACCTAACCTAGGACCAAGGGAGTCTGTGTTTCGGACTCGAGAATTATCCACTACGACGGGAGTGGTCTCGATCCATGACGGATCCTCGTATTCTTACGGAATCCATAAACGTTTACGGGTGTGATACGAGTCGAGTCACGAGTGAGTTGATCTCCTATCACTCATGAATCACAGGCTCTTCGACTTACTTATTAAGATCAATACAAACTTTTGGTATCTAATATTAATAAGTAGGTGACACGAAACAGTGAATAAACCATCACTCGGTAACAGACCTAAGAGGTACAGTTATACTTAAACTATATTAGGAGTCTTCCCTTGGTAAACCTGAAGTAAGGTGTATTCATCGACGATTCTGTTTCTATTGACCCGGTTGCCTATAGAAACAGGAGTTACTTATAAGAGAGGGATCAACTTTCTGAAACCCGTTCGGCACCAAAGACGTGGACACTTTCAGCGTCAGCACAGACCGAGATGTTGGAATACTGATATCTCAGGTACCTTAAGAGGTCCGGTCTTATGATCTCATCTATCGACAAGGGAAGAGGTCCCCTAGAAGGGTTGGTTCCCTAACTTGGGTCCGGAGGGTGTGACGTCCGTCTAATAAATGACAGACTCGGTGGTCCCTTCGGGTTATTCGCAACGAATCAGTGATTCAGTACAGGCTGACAAAACGTTGGGGTTCTTGACCTCCGACGGGTCCTCCGAGGAGACAGGTACCTTGAGGGGTCCGTTGTTATGTCATCTCCCAACGGTAAAGGAAGAGGTACCCTAGAAGGACTGGGTCCCTAGTTTGTGTGCAGTGGACGTGACCGTTTTCACCGAGAAATGGTGACTCGGTGGACCCTTCGGGAAGACGTGACATTCAGTCTTCATTTTCTATCATTTTGTGGGGAAGTGTCCCCACGATATTTTTACCGTACTACATACACCGTACTACTAACGGTATATATTTCACGAGTTTTTCGACAAAAAATTTTTCCTCCTCCTTCTCTTCACTAGTCACTAGTAATTGAGATGTCCCTTTTTTTTTTTTTTTGGTGATTTACTCACGGATGAAGTGTTACCCGAGCAGGACCAGATGAGACAATGAAAGTGTAGATTACTCGATAGGTTTACAAGTGGGATTCAGTCACCTTTCTCTCCAGTACTACCGTTACTCTTGTTCGAAGAAATTCTTGTCCCCAAGTCACTACTCGTCTAACATGTACAACCCCTCCTTTTCCGTTCTGAGGAGACTCGTCTCCTTTTCGTTGTCTTTTCGACAGGGTCCCTGCTTCTTACACGGTCGGACCGGTTCCCCGCTGACTTCGACAGTAAAATTAGGGAGATAGGACTGATGAGTACCCTGTACCCTACCATGTATCTACCTTTTATGTTAATTCCGAAACCACAACCTTCCCGATGTCAATCTGGGAGTACAGACGGTGAAGTCTCGTCTCGTACCACGGGTCTCGTTCAATGAATGGAGAGATCCATAGTCGAAGGAACAGACATTTTACCCTACCAAAATATTCCTGGATAATGAATACCCTCGTGTACAAATCCGTATCTTATTTACGAGTCAGTTACCAATCCCAAACAATGATTATTCTCGTCCCAGATATTTCACCCCTATGAAGAGGAAGTTCTTCGTGACATTCCCAAGTTCTATTACTGTGTACTTCAAGGGTCGGGTTATGGAATTTGTAGTATCCACTCGTCATTTACATGTAATATGTTTACATAACAATATAGTTTCACGATAACAATCATCACCGTCATTATTATAACTATATTGTATATGTTCCGAATCATTAGTCTATCCCCAAAGATTCTTCTCGACCCGACCTTCTTCGTGTTCGACCTTAGTTCTAACGGTCCTCTTTATAGTTATTGGAGTCTATACGTCTACTGTGGTGGGAATACCGTCTTTCACTTCTCCTTGATTTTTCAGAGAACTACTTTCACTTTCTCCTCTCATTTTTCAACCGAATTTCGAGTTGTAAGTCTTTTGCTTCTAGTACCGTAGACCAGGGTAGTGAAGTACCCTTTATTTACCCCTTTGTCACCTTTGTCACAGTCTGAAATAAAACCCGACTCGCGACTTCTTGACTACGAAAACTTGACACCACGACCTCTCCTGAGAACTCTCAGGGAACCTGACGTTCCTCTAAGTTGGTCAGGTTAAGATTTCCTCTAGTCGGGACCCACAAGAAACCTTCCTTACTACGATTTCGACTTTGAGGTCATGAAACCGGTGGAGTACCCTTCTCAACTGAATGACCTTTTCTGATTGTGACCCTCCCTAACCCCCGTCTTCCTTTTCCCCTGCTGTCTCCTACTCTACCGACTTACCGTAGTGGCTGAGCTACCTGCACTCAAACTCACTTGAGGCCCTCTACCACTACCTGTCCCTCCGGACCGCACGACGTTAAGTACCCCAGCGTTTCTGAACCTGTACTGACTCGTTGATTGACTTGACTTGACTTGACTTCTTCTCGTTTTTTCCTCTTTTTCCATCATAATTCTTATTAATGTTTCTCGTCTTCTTCATATAATGTACGGTTCGTGATTCGATGTAGGAAGGTATTGTTTACACAAGGAAATGTCGTGGTACATATCTATAATTATCATATTAAAGGTCAAAGGGAAACTCAAGGAAAACAACAAATCAGTGAGTAAGCACAGACTGAGAAAACCTGGAGTACCTGACATCAGACGGTCCGAGGAGACAGGTGTCCTAAAGTGTCAGTTCTTATGACCTCACTCAACGGTAAAGGAAGAGGTCCCCTAGAAGGGTTGATCCCTTGACTTGAACGTAGAGAATGAAACCGTCCACCCAAGAAATGGTGATTCGGTGTTCCTTTCGGACTCCTTCGCCCATGGTTATGAAAATTTGTCCCTGACCGCTAAAAAAGGGGAAACAATTTCTCAGTCCATCATTTATATTTTTATTTCCCGACATATCAGGGAAAGGGTTATTAGTCAAGACAGTTACATCACCCTTTCGTCGGTGTCTGCTATACATTTGCTTACCTGTACCGACACAAGGTTATTTTTAACTAAATGGTTTCGTCCGTATATGTTCTAAACCGGACATCCAATATTGAACAACTATACCCGAATTCAGTGACGTCAAAGCTCCAACAATGACGTCGTATGGGATCTGATATGATAGATGATGATGTGAACTGTTTCCCTTAAAACAATCTCTTGACGTCTCTTCATTGTCATGAAAAGACAAGGAGAAACTCTTATAAACAATTTTACCGTGGTACATTTTGACTGAACCCAAACCTAGTAATAAAATAGACCAACGTATTATAGCCACACTAGAGTTACGGAACCTTTCTTCATGTGAAACCGGAAAACCTGTATTTGTGATAAGGTAGGGAAAGAGTGGACCAAATGAGGTTAAGTATAAAGTCAAGAGTCTAGTACGTTGTGAAGGAGGTCCTTGGGGTCGGATTAAAGTGACAAGCAGACACGTCTCGTAAATTGGAAAAGAGCAAAATTGACGTAATGACTCTTATAGAAAGAGAACCTGACCTGTCACTCGAGGTCCTTACGACTTCGGTACATACTAAAACAAGTGATACCCTAGGAGTTATGGATTAAATTACAGACCATACATTGACCGTGAGTTATTCCTAATCAACAGACATTTCGTCAATTCTGTTAAGTAATCATCAGTGGAAAAGGACCTCTGAGTGTTTCAAAGTTACTGGGTAACTTCCATTGTTTCATGAGTTATCTTGAGATTAGGTTGGGTCTAAGTCGACTATGGGTTCAGAACTAGAATTCGTCTTGGAGGATCTCTACAGATATCTACTGTAAACACCTTTTATTTGGATGGTTTCTTTTCTAGTGGAATCAGTTTTCTATCCGTTCATACCTTCTTCAACACACCGATGGGAGTTTTATTCTTTCGAGTTTTAAAAAGAAACTAAATGATTCTGCAAGGTTCACTACAGATTGTGTACAGAAGACGAAGTGACGTATAACAACGTTTTATTAAAAGTTTGACCAACGGTCGTAAATTTTTTTGTTGTCTCTTTGGTGGTTTTTCAGACCTAAAGGACGAAGAGAATTTTAGCCGTGCAAACCGTTGTGACCTGAAGGTCAAGGACTCCCGTTCTTAGTCGAAATCTAACCCAGACACGAGAGATCAATGTTAACGAAGGGACTCAATGTTTTGGACAGACCTAGGGTCACGTGACTATATCCCTGGGGGATCCAATATACGTCTGAATCACCCCCCCTTCTCCTGATTTTCGACTCATCTTTCCTCTCTCTAACAGAGGAACGGAAAACTTCCCTATAACTTTCTTTTCTTCCTTCCTTAACTCTCCCTGCCTCCCTCCGTCTCTTCCCTTTTTCCTTTCTTTAATATAAGAACTTTAATCTTCGGTTTTATCTTTGTAACTCCTTCTCGCTCCAAAAGTGGAACCGACGTCAAAACATTATTTCCTACCCTCGTCTTTCTCTCTCGTCAAGGATCTCATGTACCATCACTACCTCCCTTATACGTGTCGTTAAGGACAACCTTACTAGAGTAAATCATAGTACACTACGTTCCCCAAGACTTGTGGACTCCTCTCAATAGACGCACGTTTTTAAAGTAGGTTTGGAAAGTGTAGACCTCAAATTCTCGTTTCCTAAGTCATCTTTCTACAACTGCTAAAACGAACGGAGATCGTTGGAATCCTCGATTAGATTCTGGAAGTCTTGGAAATCTAGATAAAATCTCAGTTCCAATCGGTCCCTTAAATCGTTAGTACTATGAAATATCAGAGGAAACCGATTGGGTTATACTACAGAAAGAGTTTTGTTTCCACATAATGAAGTTTCTATGGGTGTTGAAGGTATTTGGACAGATGTCTTTCGTGTGTGTAATACTCACGGGTTACTGTCCAAAAATACACTTAAAAGTTTTTGTGTTTGTGAGAAAGTTTCTAGTAGGTCCGTAAGTCATGTCAATTTATAAAAAGGAAGAGTTCTTTATCAATAATGAAGAAATCCGACTTGAAACTTATATGACAAATAGAAAACGTACAAATTAATTTTGAGAAGTTAAATTAAGTCTTTAAGAGTAATTTGGACAGAAAAATCTTCTAATAAAATTGTTTCGATGATAAAAGAAAATGATCCACAATTATATTTGTCCAATCAAATGAAACTCAAAAAGAGCTTTTACGACGTTTTAAACTCCGAGAGGGACGGGGTGTCAAGATTAAGGAGGGGCTTCGTTCTCCTTTTCCTCCTTTTAACGACGGTGTACACGGACTGAATATTAGGTGTACCCCAGGTACCTGAGACGGACGTCGAGTCGGGTTGGAGTCCCGACTCTACATGACATGTCTGTGGTTTACTGGTTTCTGAAGTGGTTGTGATCAAACCAAAACGAGTTTACCCACTTTCCAACGTACCTTCGTGTCGGGGTGAGAATTTTTATTAAGTCATTTTCGTCTTTGAAACCTTTATTAGATTGACAGATAGATGTCCTCTTTCTAAATGATTTCGTACGATTCACCTTATTACCCGTTGGTAACTGTCACTCCGTCCACACACATATGACTGTATTTTCCTGGAGTTTCTTTGTCACTCACTTTTTTCCTTCAATAACGAAAATGAAATACGAAAAAAACCATTTCAATATCAAAAATTATGAGGTATATTAGATTGTACAAACCTTTTAGGGGTGTTATTATATACGTATATAACTATTCATATATTGATGAATCTTTTGTACCTGACCATGTCGGGGGTTTTACTATTCCCACCAATACGGACCCCTCTCCTATGTTGTAGTGACACAAGTCTTTCTGACTTCTTTTTAAGTACGATACACTATTACAAAAAATTAAGGTGAAAAATTTTACTGTTACGTTTATTTGAAGACGTAATAAGTATCAAATTTTTATTTATTAGGTTAACATACATTATTCTGTATACCCGGGAGGTTGTTCTTTCTTTAAATCAATACAATAAAACCGAGTCAGTCCAATGTACTCATCTTTTGAAACCTAGACAGGTCCATCTCTCCCGAGTACCACCCCCGTCTCGTCCCCGTTTTCCTTCTGGTCTTTTGAGATTCATTGTCGTGACGGTCCAGAACCTCTCTTACCTCCGAGGGAAAGACTAGAGGGTCCTCTGGTCCACCGAGTCTCCGTTACGGTCTCATGGGTAATCTGAATCTTAAGTTAGGGAGAAATGGTGACGAAGACGATGGCTATGGTCACGGGAGGAAAGAGAGGTGGAGCACCGAAGACGATTCGTGGAAAAGAAATCGGGAGAGGGTTGAAGAGACAGTGAGATACCCGAGACACAGAAATATGGAACTCAAGTTTGTGAAGTTCTGTCGTGTTTCGTATAAATTACTTAAGTAGGTAGTAAGGTATATAAAGACAAGGTAAAAATTTTTATTGAAATAAATACCGACACGACCCAGACAACGAAACGTGTCGAAAGAGATCAACGCCACTCACCGTCGCTAAGAAGTGACGTCACGTGTCCGAAGAAGAACGTCACCGAAGAGAACAACCCCTTGTGTCCTAGATACGTGCATCCGAAGTCGTCCATGACGTGTCCACGAGTTGTCAACGCCGAGTGTCCGAGATCGCACGCCCGGGTCATCAACTACGCGTACCCGAACCAACGAGACGCCGTCCACCCTAGAAGGGTCTGGTCCCTAGCTCGGGTCCAGGGGACGTGGCCATTCACGTAAGAATAGGTGACACGGTGGTCCTTCAGAAGGATAGGGTACATTAGGAGTCCTTCCTATCGAGAGACCTTAAGTTCCTCAATGGACTGATCAGACAGGTTGGATTTTGGAGTCTTAAACAGGAACTAAGGAGAGGAAGGAGTGTAGGGGTGAGGTATAGGTTAAGGAGGTGTGTAGGACTGGTGATAGGGAGGTTTTACCTACCGTTTTTGTAGGAGAAGAGAGGTGGAGGAGTAGAAGAAATCCAGGTCGGATGGTAGTGAGGAGTGGTCCTATAGACGTTACTGGAGAGTCGGAGGAGAGTCCGGGGTATGTCCGGTAAAGGGTGTATCGTCCGTCTCACCAGATAATCCTTACGTTCAGTCCAGTGGACGGTAGAACGATTTAGGGAGATCATCGAAGGGTGACGTGACACCTGTATTAGAATGAAGGAGTGACAACCGGTCGTTCCGGGAGGAACCCGACAGGAGACGGGTAAAGAGGTTCAAGTGGAAATTACATATGTATTTTCGAGAAGTAAGGACTTCCGGATCTGTGAGTGAAGAGGGGGTCGGACCTTAGTAATAGACTAGACAACATAAACGGTAATTTACCAGGAGAAGTATAAACAAACTAAAGAGATGTGAAACGATACTTTTTTTGGTGTGGTGATACATTCGAGGGACTGTCGTCCCCTAAAAATGGATAAAAGGAGTGACGAGGTAGGGAACACGAATCCCATTACAGCCCAAGAAACTACGATAGTTACTTATAAACAATTTATTTACTTACTTGTTTACTTGTTTAAATGTCAACTGTGTCGTGACCGTTTTGTGTTTGGATTTTGAGATTCGATCTAAACGAAGACTCGAGTTTTTACCACTTGAGGCTGACGGTATGATATATCAGGGTGACTGGGTAGGGTCGATGAGTGAGTAGAGAGAGGGGAAGAGAGGGAGACGGGGGTGTTTGTGTACGGTTCACTGTGGGATCGGTGTCAATTAATGAGTGACAAAGAAGTTGTCCGGTGTGAAAGTGGAAGACATAATATGGAATAACAAGTTTAAGGAAAAGGGGGGCGGGTGTGGAAAAGGTAGTATCGTTTGTGAAAAGTAGGAGTCTCCGGTACACTTTCAGGAGAGGAGAAATTACGGATAGACCTGAGGTAGGGGACCGTGTCATTAAGGGTTCCTAAGTCTCAAGAAACAAAGACGAATATAATGACTTACATAAGGTAATACGACAAAAACCAAGACAGAGATGTTTCCCTCTAGGATTGCAGTAGATTGAATGAGACTTCAAAGAGAAAGTCATTCATAATGTCTTTTAACAATATTCGGTAAGATTGACACGAATGAAACGGGTATATTTTCAAGATATTTTATTCTTTCAGGTAGTCTTAGTCCATCGTACTTGAAGTGTCCTAACTATACTCCTAAAAAACCGTAGTGTTTACCCGAACCATGGACTGTTTACAAGTTATTTCTACTGTTACGATGATATCAAAATCAATCACCATATATTCTGGAGGAACTGTTTAACTGTTTTCCACAGTTAAACGTAACTACGGTAATCATTGTTACTAAGAAGACTAAAAATGTTGACATTCGTAGATTTCTTTCTTTCTTTGTTTGACATCAACGAGTCAGGACAGGTTGAGAAACACTGGGATATTGACATCGGGCGGTCCGAGAAGACAGGTACCCCTAAGAGGTCCGTTCTTATGACTTCACCCAACGTTACGGGAAGAGGTCTCCTAGAAGGGCTAGGGTCCAGACGACGTAACGTCCGTCTCAGAAATAAGTATTAGTAGATTCCCTTTTCGTGAAATTAAAACAATTAGTAATCATATTTCGTCATCAAACGGTTATTTATGTTGTTGTCACAGACATTTAGAAGGATTGAACTTTACGTTTAAGGTCGAATATCTACCATGTTACGGATCCTATTCCGAAACACACCATTAAATAAAGATTTACTGACCGTAATATCGTTTCATAATATTTTTACTTTTATTTACGTTTCGACTTAAGTGAAAGGATGTTACCAGTTAGTTACGTTTTAGAACCCGAGACTTTGTAAAGATTTTGAATATTTCTAAGAAATTCTATTTGGCGTCATCACTTCGTCTCTCTGTACTCGTTTTGGTCTGTAATGTTTTCCTCTATTTTACATTCTGTTCGATCGAGGTAGGAGTCGTTTGCATGTCAGTTTAATCTCTTGTTAAGATCTTTGAGTTACAACTTATGACACGGTTCTCTGTCGTCTTTTTCACTGGTTCCGGTGTATTAGGTCTCTGATATCCGTGTTTATCTACAGACGGTTTCTATACACCTTTTACTTCTACTCTTTGTACGGGTTTTTCTCTCTTGACTTTTATTCGAACGGTCCTTGAATGGACATGTTCATGACAATTGACCCGTTTTCTTGATAAAAGTTTAGAGGGTACAAGATTAAAATAGAGTTTAAAAGGTGTTTAATTACTCGTAGGGAAAGAATACAAACGTTTAAGTGAGACATCATGGAATTCCATAGAACTAGAATCACGATAACATAAAGTGGGGTGTACACCATAATGAAATTTTAAGTGAAAGATCTTTTTCTGATCTCTTTGACCGAACGAAGAAGATCTGACCTTAAATCCATTTGAATTAAATGTTTTGTGTGTGACCGTGTGAGGTCGTTCAGGGATGACTGTTCCCAACGAGGAAAGCATGATAGGTTCTAAAAGAATTTTTAGTCGTACCTCTTTCTTAATTTGATTGTTCCAGGATGATAGACATAGAGTAGAAAATATATGAAAGAGAAAGATTTTGTACATGTTATTTATAAATCTTAAAGAGACTCGGTCTAAATACAAAATAGTTAGTCTTTTGTCGGTCTAATATTCTAATTATATTCTTAAGTTTCTCCGTTTTATTTCAGAAGATTTAAAGATCTGACTCTCATTTTATCTTTAATCTAGGAGACTACTGACTATCGGTGCTTACACCCATTTTCTTTACTACAGTTCGTTTTTAGTACACCGGTACCAGACACGGACCGTCGGGTTCGGTGAAGGTTCCTTCAATAGTTCCTGACTGGGACGGATTTTACTCACTCAGTAGTCGTCCGGGGACTGTGGTCGGTCGACGTTTCAGAGTGCCACTGACCGGTCTAACTTTTTTCTAAAGGTTTTCGAAGTTGTATTTTTCGGGTTGGTCAAATCGAATGGATAGTCTAAAGGGTTACGAAAGAAGATCCAGAAAATGTCGGTTTTATGGTAGAGTATTTTTGTTTCCGGATCTTTTTAATGTTTTTCAATTTTGTTCTGAAAGAGGGAGACTTCCCATATTAAGTCAACTAAACTATTTTCCAGACTTTAGTAGAAGTCCCAGTGGTTAATTTAAATCTTATTAAATCGACGTTGTCGTAGACATTTATACTCTTGTATTTCAGGTTTTTCTCCATCCACCCTCTGTAGAACACCGTAGAAACACAGTGACCCTTACTTTAAGTTCGGTGGCTGAGTAAATAAAAATCAAACAAAAGTTACAAAAGAATACATTTATAGTTTGTACGTTTTCATGTCTCTTATCGTTTTACTTAGAGGTACATGAGTAAAGGGTGAAGTTGTTCATAGGTGAGGACCCATGAGAACAAAACAGATACTGGAGTGGAGGAAGCGAAGGGTCCGGGAACTAATAAATTTTGGTTTGGGGTCCATAATATACTAAAGTAAACATTTATAAAATTATATACAGGAATTTTCTATACGTCAGATAGAAAAAGTTTTTTTTACAATAGTGTGGATTCTGTTCAAATGGTCACTACGGAATGATAGTAGTCAAGTTAGAAGTTTAAAGGGATCAACCGAGTATTAAAATGGTAAAACAAATAAACTTAGTCCTAGATTTATTCCAAGTATGTAATATTAACCAAGTGACCAGAGTTCAAAAAATTAGTTACTAAAGGGAGAGATGGATACAGAGAAAAGGAACTTTTGCGTAACAACAAAGATTTTTGATTTTTTGTTTTTTGACGTACCTCATTAGATAGGATAAGAAGTTCAAAGGGTACCACCCCTCGAACGAGTGACTTAGGGAACCTCAACAAACGATTCAAGGAGAGACAGGAGACATAAAGGTCATTCAAAGTCCAACCTAAAAAACTCGTTTTGACGAAGTGACCGTTGTCTCGTATGAAGGTAGTCCTTCGTACGTCATAAACTACACCGTAGGGAATTACGAGTTAGGGGTCTAGGTACTTTAGTAATCTCCAACGTTTTACCACTCTCAGATCGTAAGAAAGAAATAAATAATCGACCTTATAAAGATGTTTCTCTTATAAGAGACGGTGTTGAGAAACGATGGGACTCCATCGTAAATATATTCATTCAATATTACTTCCGAGTAAAGAAGGGTAAATAAACGGTCAAAGTTTTTATTACGCAACCGAGGGATCTTACATGGTTTTTTTTTAAAAAAAATTATCATAAGTAGGACTTGACCACCGAGTCTCCAATTTCGCAGACGGAGGTTACACCCTCTGGACCCAAGTTAGGGACCCAGTCCTTCTAGGGGACCTCTTCCTTGACCATTGGGTGAGGTCATAAGAACGGACCTCTTAGGGTACCTGTCTCTTCGGACCATCCGATGTATGTCAGGTACCCCAGTGTTTCTCAGCCTGTGCTGACTCGCTGAAGTGTGTGAGGACTTGAGTTCCTGACTTATTTCGTATAAAGTACATGATAATTACGAGTATTAGAAACAATCCACCTTGTAAAAAAATTTTTTAAACGGGGATTGAGGAAAACTACACAGGATAGTTACTTTTCTTCTCTTCGATTTCCGTTTCCTCTTGCCCTTTCTATATGGGTGAACTTACGTCTCAAGGTTTCTTATCGTTCCTCTCTATTCTTTCGGAAGGAGTCCCTAGTTACGTTTCTTTGTCTCCTTTTGTTGTCTTATCCTTTCTGATCTCTAGAGCAGTTCTTTTAGTCTCTATAGTTCCTTTGAAAAGTACGTTTCTACCCGTGTTATTTCCCGTCTTTACCATATCTGAATTGTCTTCGTCTTCTATAATTCTTCTCTACCGTTCTTATGTGTCTTCTTGATATGTTTTTTCTAGAAGTGCTGGGTCTATTAGTGCTACCACACTACTGAGTGGATCTCGGTCTGTAAGGTCTTAAGTTTCAGTTCACCTGGAATCCTTCGTACTGGTGTTTCTTTCGATTATCTCAACTACCTTAAGGTCAGCTCGACAAAGTTTAGGATTTTCTACTACGACACTTTCACAACGTAAGTTATACGGTTGTTTAAACCTTTTGAGTCGTCACCGGTGTCCTGAACTTTTCCAGTCAAAAGTAAGGTTAGGGTTTCCTTCCGTTACGGTTTCTTACGAGTTTGATGACGTATTAACATGAGTAGAGTGTGTGATCATTTCATTACGAGTTTTAAGAGGTTCAGTCCGAAGTCGTGATGTACTTGGCACTTGAAGGTCTATAAGTTCGATCTAAATCTTTTCCGTCTCCTTGGTCTCTAGTTTAACCATTGTAAGTAACCTAGTATTTTTTTTTTTCTCTCTCAAGGTCTTTTTGTAGATGAAGACTAAATAACTAATACGGTTTCGGAAACTGACACACCTAGTGTTGTTTGATACCTTTTAAGAAGGTCTCTGTCTTTATATTCTGGTGGACTGAACGGAGGACTCTTTAGACATACGTCCAGTCCTTCGTTGTCAATCTTGACCTGTACCTTGTTGTCTGACCAAGGTTTAGTCCTTTCCTCATGTGGTTCCGACATATAACAGTGGGACGAATAAATTGAAAATACGTCTCATGTAGTACTCTTTACGACCCGACCTACTTCGTGTTCGGTCTTAGTTCTAACGACTCTCTTTATAGTTATTGGAATGTATACGTCTACTGCGGTGGGAATACCGTCTTTCGCTTCTTTCTGATTTCTCGGAGAACTAGTTTCACTTTCTCCTCTCACTTTTTCAACCGAATTTTGAGTTGTAAGTCTTATCTTTCTAGTACCGTAGACCAGGGTAATGAAGTGCCGTTTATCTACCCCTTTGTCACTGTCCGAAATAAAGCCCCCCGAGGTTTTAGTGACGTCTACCACTGACGTCGATCCTTTAATTTTCTGCGAACGAGGAACCTTCTTTTCAATACTGGTTGGATCTGTCGTATAATTTTTCGTCTCTGTAATGAAACGGTTGTTTCCAGACAGATCAGTTTCGATACCAAAAAGGTCATCAGTAAATACCTACACTCTCAACCTGATATTTCTTTCGACTCGCAGTTTCTTAACTACGAAAACTTGACATCATAACCTCTTCTGAGAACTCTCAGGGAACCTAACGTTCCTCTAGGTTGGTCAGGTAGGATTTCCTTTATTCAGGACTTATAAGTAACCTTCCTGACTACGACTTCGACTTTGAGGTTGTGAAACCGGTGGAATACGCTTCCCGAGTGAGTAAACTTTTCTGGGACTACGACCTTTTCTAACTTCCACCCTTCTCTTCCCCTGCTGTCTCCTACTCTACCAACCTACCGTAGTGACTGAGTTCCCTGCACTCAAACTTATTTGAGACCCTCAACCACTACCTGTCCCTCCGGACTACACGACGTCAGGAACCTCAGCGTTTCTCAGCCTGTGTTGACTCATTTACTTGACTTGACTATTTAGAAACTCTCGAAGGGATGAAAGGATTGAGAAGGGACCGTCGAGTCACCATTTGTTAGACGGACGTTACGTCTTCTGGGACCCAGTCCTTCTAAGGGACCTCTTCCCTTACCGTTAGGTGAGGCCGTAGGAACGGACCTTTTAGGGTACCTGGTTCCTCGGACCACCCGATCCCAGGTACCCCAGTGTTTCTCAGTCTGTGCTGACTCGTTGATTGAACAAAAAAAGTGATGAAAGCCTTTACTGTTCTAAAGTGGTAAAGAACAGGGTCCGTGTCTGAATAGGTAAAGGTGTCTTCGGAAATCACCCTTTTGTCGTTTATACTACGAACCTTTCCGATAGTAATGGTCTCTACCTAGAAATAAAGATCCTGAAACGTCCCTGTGTCGATCCTATATTGTCTATATCTATTTAATGTATCTATAACTATACAACTATATCTAAAAATTTTTGTGTGTAGTGTCCTGATATCATAAAAATGAATTGAACTAGTTAGAGTGTAGAGATAGAAGAAGGGTTCAAGACTTTTAGGTTCGAGAATTACTACGGTTGTCTTTGTGAGTAAACAAAATAGGGTAAGAAACGTGTGTGGACAGAATCTTATTTTATAAAGGATATTATTTATTATAGATAATGTTGGTTATTATATTAGTGACTTTTTTCAACTTCTAAGATACATCATAAAAACAGACCCTACTATGTCATAAAGCCTCTTTCGTTACCGTGGGGTGAGGTCATGAGAACGGACCTTTTAGGGTACCTGTCTCCTCGGACCATCCGACGTCAGGTACCCCAGCGCTTCTCAGCCTATGTTGACTCGCTGAAGGGAAAGTGAAAAGTGAAAGTACGTAACCTCTTCCTTTACCGTTGGGACCTCTTAGGGTCCCTACCCCCTCGGACCACCCGACGGCAGATACCCCAGTGTGTCTCAGCCTGTGACTTCACTGAATCGTCGTCGTCGTCGTATGTCATAAAGTGATCTCTACAATGAGTTTCATCACATAAAATATCAGTGGACCTTATCTAGGAGTTACACACCCCTATTGTGGTGAGTGTAATCATCTATCCAAGTAAACAAAGTAAAAGGAAACTGAAAAGTCTTTAACGGAAAAACCTAAATTAAAACGAAAAATTAATACATTTTATGTCTCAAGGTTTCATTTTGGATCTTTTGTTTGATATAAGTTTCTTCAGATTTAAGAGAGGTACAAGTGAGTAAGTTAATTGTTTTGGGGAGTTTAAACCAAAAGTTATAATATCAAACAGGTGGTAAAAGAAATTTTAGATTTATTTATATATAAGTATGTATATAAATATGTATGTACACGTAAAGAAGTTAGAGAATCCATTTGTCGTCAGAATATATGAAAAGTGGTTAGAAAAAAAAAAGGGGGTGGAGTGGTATATAGGATGTNAAAAAAAAAGGGGTGGAGTGGTATATAGGATGTCCAGTGAGGTATAGTTATATATCTCTATAAGAAGTAGAAAATGTATCGATGTATCATTAGGTAAACACCTAGTGTCACTAAATAAGTCATTCAGGGTAAAACTGTCTGTACAACCAACAAATGTCAGAAAATGATAATGTCTACTATAACATTACTTTTTAGAACCGACAAATCATAAAAACAGTCGCATAGAAACCTTAGATGAGGATCTTAAACCTAAAGTCTCAGTTTCCGTTTGAACACACTTAACGATCTACAACCGTTTAAGGAGAGACTTTCCCCTACATGGTAAAACGTAAGGATTGTCTTTACCATGACATCCCAATCAAAAAGGGGTAGTTATTCATCGTATACAAAGTTTAGAACCTTAAAAACGATTAGATTGTTTATTCGTTAGTAAAAAGTTACATTAAAATTAAATGTAAAGAGAATACATAGTCCGACTCGTAGTATTTAATTCCTGATGAGTGTAAATAAAAAGACACGTATTGAATATTATAATACTGGTAATAAGGTAGATATATAACAATGGGAAACCAAGATATCCAATAACCAGGGATCCCAACAAAAATTTTTCAAATAATCTCTATTTTTGGGAGAAAAACGACGTATTGATCATTCATATAACGGGTTCAACAATGAACGGAAAATGAGCTACTATTAAAAACGGTTCGTGTTTAAGAAATAAAGTACAGTAGTTCGAATAGTTAGAATGTATAAAAACGGTGATAGTCTAGAACTAAGTATCAATCGTTATAAAAGGGGTATTGTTTCAATGTCTTCTCAATTAAGTACAAAAGAGTATTATGATTATAATTTCGTAGTGGATTTTTCCTTATAAAGGTAACGATGATACTACGTTATAGAGTAGATTAGGAGGGTGATGTGATCACTACGGTTTCTAGTTATTATCTAAGTTGTTTATAAAAACGTCAAGGATGTAACACGGTCTGTGATGAGAGTCTCGAGTCTATGAAGTGTCTCATTCAGTTTTCTAGGGAAAGAAGTTCTTTAAATACAACACTACTACAAAAGGAAGAAATATTTATAATCCAATTGTTTTCCAATTTTATTTATGAACTCACGTACACCGTGTCATGACTTTTGGGGTCGATCCGGTGTTACAGAGACTCCTTATTCTAACATAAAAAATACAAGATATGTTAGATATAATATTTGAAACAGGTTCTTTCACCGTGAACTTTTAAATTTCTAGATATTTACTTTTTCCGAGACGCGTATCTCTGTTCAAAAGGAAGACCAAACAATGAAGGTACCAGAATGAGTTTCTGGGACAATGTACGGGTTTCAGAAATACCTAACGAGACTATTCGTTGATTGTCAAGTGACCTAACTTAAAAGGTACTCGTTTGGGATCACCTATAAGTCCCTGTTTTTCTTCATACTTTTTTTTTGAATTTATAAAGAGTCATTAGTATAATACGCACCATTACGGCTGTTGTAAATAGAGAACAAGTAAAAACATAAGGACCGTAAATCGTGATGTGGATTGGGTGTCTTCCGTAAATTAAATCATCCGAATAAATTAGATGTCCTCTAGGTTGTTTCTTCCGACGACTTTACTACGATAAATAGATCGAAGGTATAGAATGACAAGACAAAGAAGATTATATATGTATGTTGTGTGTGTGTATGTGTGTCGTTTTTTGTTTACACTGATTTAAAAAGGTTTAATTTAGAAATTTTGAGTACATGTAGAAAGGTATTTACATAAAAAGTTGAAACCCACCCTCACTCCAACTTCTCGACTGTTTGGGATTTCAGATGTGGAGACCGTCAGGGTTCGTTAAGAGGATCAGTACGTAAAGGGAAAAAGGAGTTGACGAGAGTGTTTTCAACGGTTTCCACCAGTATCGATACCTCTTGGTTGGGAGACTGTGGGTCGAAACGACCGTGGTCGATTCGTCAGTGTGAGTCATTTACTCCTCGACGCAGAAGAATAAGGGAAGTGTAAAGTGTTCTAGAATTATTGTCTTGAATGCTAGACAGGTCAAAGTTTAATTGTTGACGGTTCATCATAAAATCTCCGACTTATAATAAGATAATCATTCCTAAACTATTTAGTGAATGTGACTTTTAAAATTTATTACATTTTATTATTTACCTTCTTTTATTTAAAGTGTATGAAGTTCTTTCTTTACGACCGGTATTTTTGTTTAAAGATCTCAATTTTACTAGGAGGGGATATGTTGAATAATGGAGTTCAACATAAGAGGTGGAAATTTTTTTTATTTTGTTCTTCCCACTTTATATACAGACATATCTTATTTATAGACATAAATTAAATTTTTCTTATTTCAAGTATACTCTTACCCATTTTCTAAGAACGTCTTCGGGACGTTAAATTGAAGTGAGAAATGTGAAACCAAACTATACATTTATGTGTGTATTTCTTCGGGTTGGTGTCGTTTACAATAGGAAAAAGGTCTCCTTACCTCCGTTCACAATGTTTACACCCAGGTCACAGTCCCTCTGGAATTAGTGTTACATGTGACCAATAAAGGTTTACCACTAGGGTTTTCCTTTTTTTTTATTTACCTTCATGAATTATTTAAGACAAAAGGTATTTTAAGTATGGTTTTTTCTCTTTCTTTCTTTCACTCGAACCTCCAGTCACTCTCAAACCAACCTAAAAGGAGGAGGATTTAAGACAGTAGAGGAAAAGATTTCACCGTTAAAAGTCGAAGGGTGTCCGTACTGTATTTATGTAAAAAAAAGGACGTTTGGTAAGTGGTCATCTATTGTGAATGATACCTGCACATGAGAGAGTGTCTACTAATTGATGAACGTATAACAGTGAAATTCAACGTCGAATTATGTCATATCTGTAGAAAACGTTTTGTCTTTATTTTTCGTGATGACTAGATCACTAAAAGAAAGTTTCTTATATTCCCCGAGACTGGGGCATAGAGATATAGGGGGTGGTTTTTACCTATGTCTAATACACCCCTATATTATATCTTTAATTTTACTTAGTCAATAGAATTAATGTACAACTCGGTGTGTCAAGTTTATTGTAGGGTTATTCGAGTCTGTCTTCCTGGTTTAAGGAAACAAAGTGATCTTTTTATGCAACAAGTTTCATTCGACTGTTACCCGATTCCTAACCTTTCAAAAACTAATTTTTCCCTAAAAACAACCTTGTAAATATTACTCTAAACTTGACGTCATTGTTATATTTTAACTTTCGTCTTAATGTATATTTTACCATGACATTTTATAGTAATAAAATCATGTTACCTTTTATTCCACAAACACCAAAATGAGATATTTAAAACACAACAGACGAGTATGTATAAAGAAGAACCGGTAGAAGATTTATCGGTAAGACTACAGGTTCGAGAAGACGTGGTCGTAAGTAAACACCACCCCCCTTGGGTGTGTTAGTTGTAGAGGATCCGAGACGAAAAAAGGAGGTAAAATAACCGAAAAGTTCTGATTAAGAACAGGTGCGTAGTGTGACCACAAGGCAATGTACCGTCTGTTACTTAAAAGGATTAGGTAAATCACACGACTGTCTCAGTACAAGTGTTAAATATCTTAAAGGAAAATCTGTAGATGGATAAAGTGTCAACTAATTCTAAGTTTGACTTGTGGACACAAATACTTCAGTTTTCGTTAAAATATGATTGTTCCACAATTTGTACCGTAAAAGACTTTCGGACTTGTTACTGTTGTTTTCGTAACCCGAGACCTGGATACCTTATTTTATTAAAACATCGATGGACATGGTAGGAAATTGTCCTGGGGAGTTTTTTTCAGTGTCTTGACGTCGGTTGTTGGTCCTGTGTAAAATTAAGGTGGTGGTGTTCAGAAAGCATAAAGTGGATTTCTTTCGTTCTCATACTCCGACTGAACGTTTCAAATGGACCCACAGATTTTAGACGTGTTGTCGATTTTTAGAGTTCACTTTGGATCGAGGAAATTTGTTACAGAAGTGATCGATCTATGGTCCTGTAAAAGTCGTAAGACCCCGGGGATTTCCGACTGGGACCGAGTAAAAACACACTGGGGTCTCAAAAGTGTAGTAATTATTTCTCTCTTAGTTTTGTTTCGGGTGTCTGTAATCCCCTCCCCTTACACACATCAAACCGTGACCGTAGTATGTATGGGAGTTTTACTTTTCCCCTTTTTTTTATTTTACGTGCATCGTCTCCACCACTGGGGATATTACTGACACCAAGGGTTCTAAAAAAAGGATGACCATTATTTGATAAAACGTCTGGAGGGTTAACACCGGTGGTACTATCAATGTTGAAACGTCCAAATACGGAAAAAGAACTTCAATTCTCACAATAGTTATTTTTAAAGTTTACTACGGAAAGGACCAGTTTATTTTTGTAAAATTTTACACTTCGGTTGTTACCCTAATCTTACTTTTTATGTTCACTGTGGTCCTAAAACAAAACATATAAAAAAGTGGTTGGAGGAAGTAAATAGTTAAAATTTCTGTAAGGAATGTTGAGAATTTTCACTATGTTACGTGGGACTAAACCGTGACCCCACAAAACTGTCAGAATTTTCAACCAAAGTAGTAAACGATGATTGAAAAACTTTTTTTGTTAAGTGAAAAAAAAAAAATACTTCTTCAGTTGTAGAAATAAACTTTTTGTCTTTTTGATAATTTTATTATACACTACTTTAAATAGTGTATGTAATTGTATCTATACTAATACTTCCTGTAATTTGTTTTCAAAGGGAGTTTTTCCTGTTAAGATTATAATAGGAAACTTCCGACCTGATTTCACTAATTTTTCCTGAAATGACGAACGGTCAGTTGTCCCCGGTCTCCATTTTTCCTTTTGACGTTAATAAAAAAATTTCATTTCCTCGTGAGGAACATTTAGGGTAGAATGTATAACACCTTTTGTGTTAAAGGTCAGTAACTTTTTTTTGAGGAAACCAGTGTACACACTCAAATCTTCTTCCTCATCAAGGAGTTCATATACTTGTCAAATGTTTCGGGATACACTTACGTAGAACAGGGTGTCGGGGACCTGTGGTATTTCGTAAGGGTTGAGGAACAGTCCCACTGGAAATATAGGTCCTCAGGACCGGAGTGGAACTTCACCCCACCTCCTGGGTAAAGTTACTCTTTGTTTGGGTCTTTGTTCCTGAGTATTTTACACAGAACAGAGGTATTTTGTTGTAAAAGTGTCAGTTTCGAACCAAAATACTAAGTAGTACTCTTGACTGTCGAGGTGCTCCACGCAATAGTGTGACTTAGTAGGTACTGAGTCTCCTTGTTTTTTACGACGGCACCCGAATTTTTCGTGGAGGAGGAGGTGGTCATGGAACGTCAGAGGGACTTCTTTAATAGGAGTGGTAAAGAGAATTCTTACATAAATTAAAAATATGATGTATACATGTCATTCACATAGTATCTGGTGAATTTCTAGTGGACTCTGAGGATGTTTTTATTTTTTGTCATTCTATGACAACGGATAAGGAAAAAAAAAAAGGATGTTTCCCACTTACATACATACTTATACATGTATATATGTGTTAGGATTTGTAAAAATTTCTTTATTTTTAATTTATTATATGTTATTTAAGAATTATATGACCTTAAGATCTGAAGTATTTTTAACATAGGAGGGATATCAAACCTGTTACGGGGTGTAATTATACAGGTGTCGCGATAACGATATCGGTGTTACAATGACATTCTTAAATGCTAGAGTCTCAATAAGTAAGAATAGGGATAAATATCTGTCATGTCCCAACATAGATCACTCGTAAGAACTTAGGGATCACTTGGAGGGACAATTTATGTCTTAATATTTTAGACCGTATTGGAAACGGTACTTATAATTTGCTCTATTATATATAGTGAATGAATTGTGTTTCTTTGGGAACCAGGTGACCCTACGAACTTTTCACGATCTAAAGATCAATTTCTCAAAATCTTGAACTCTTGGGTTCAGACAGTGAGTGACAAGACACTGGAACTCGTTCTATGTATAAGAGAGACTTGGAGATAAAGGATCAGAATTCTTTTCCTCTGTTGTTATGGTTTAAGTGTTAGACATTCAGTTCAAATTTTATTGTATAACGTACCTTTTGTCGATGTCAAAAACTTTCAGTTGTCTCGTCAGTACAGAACATGAATCATCTGTAAGCTCGTTACATTAATTTAATGATTTAGGTTCTGGGCATAGGAGACTCTAATACCTAGGGTGTAACAGTTCGTGGACACACAGTATCTACGAATTATTTTATAATAGTTTCTTATACGACGAACAAGGCTGTTCAAGTCCCCTCCCAGACAGATTTCATATCGACTGACTTCGTAAAGATTCATCTACGTCCTTTAGGACTTTATTAGACATTCAGATATTTATATTAAGGAAAAGAGTTCCTCTTGGTCTCCTATTCAAATTTAGTTTTGTATTTTAGAATTGTAATTGTCACATTAGTGGAATCCTTATGACCTCACCCATCGGTCAGGGAAGGGGTCCCCTAGAAGGGCTGGGTTCCTAGTTTCATTACAGAGGACGTAACCGTTCACTTGAGGAATGGTGACTTGGTCCTCCCTTGGGAATCGTTACAATCGGAATTTAATGTTCTCTATATTTACCGATAAAAGTATATCGAACATATGAAGTCAACAGTTTCCTCGATTTGTAAAATTAAGATCGAAGAAACAAAGGAAAACAGACGAAAATTTCTTCGTTTCTCTCTACTTCGGGTTAATTCTAAAACACACCCTAATAATGGTTGTTCACTATTATCTAAGTCACTCATAAGTTCCATAAGACTAGTCGAGAGATAGTATATAGGTATACATAGTATATTGATATTACAACTGAGTTATTTCCGTCCTCGGTTTACACCGTGTATCATCAGTAAGTTTTATATATACAACTTACTTTTTAAGTACTTTAGGTATCCCGCCCCTAGAAATTACACTTTGAGAACCTTTACGAAGTCCCATATACATTTGATGGACTTTCATATATGCAATACCGTACATATTCGTACCTACACGACTCCAATTAAAAGACTCCTCACTTGGTTTTCTGACGTGCTGTAAAAGAATATAACTACTGTAAATTTTTGGTTTTAGTTTTTACAATACCTAGTAACGGTTCCTCGACGGTGATTGGATTGGACGTACACAACGGAGAGTGGAACAGTTGTGATTTGGGTATGTAAAAAATTAATTGTCCAACAGTTCACAAAAGAAAATCTGGTCATCCTCCAAAGGGATTGATGAACCTTGTTTACTCATATTTTCGTTGGTAGTATATGGTGACAGTATATTGCATAGAAGGTCTTTTGTATGTCTTCTCTGTAGTACGAACCGTGAATCCCTTAGTATGACCCGACCTCGTTTCACATGCACGTTCTTTTGTGTGTCTGTGGAAAATTAAACTTCGGTCTTGTTTTATCTACCGTAAAAGTATCATAGAAGTAAAGAGACGTTGTAAGATTCTGTATTTTTTCACTGAGTTGACTTTATATTTTCAGACTTGAGTCATTTTCGTCTATGGTTTTTAAGTTTCCTCTGTGTGTTTCCATCTTGTGTGTCTTACCTACCATTCTCTTCACTCCACCTCACAAGGGGTTTATAGGACTACATGTTATCACTATTTTTAGTGTCGTCACTACTATCAGTTGTGTTGACTATCAATTTTGGGAAATCTTCTTAGATTTGTGAAGAGTATACCTGTGTAGTTCGACCGTATTGCGACGGTAAAATGTCAGTTCTACACCTCCGAGTCTTTAAATTCAGAACAAATGCAGTGTCACTAATTTACCCCTCTAATTCCGTACACGTGTGTAGAGGGTGAAGATTTACGACGAAAAAGTATCGTGTAAAATGAAGTCTACTATTTTATTATCGATCCGGAAAGAAGAAACATTAAAGACCTATACAACCGTTAATAAGTAACTTTAAGTATTTTCAGTTCCGTGATTTCAGTTAAATAATAATAGAGATACGTGTACTTTAATTACACAACCAACTATTCCCATTTAATCATGCACCTTTTGTAGTTCCCTTGATCGTTTCATTCTATGAACCGCAATCCCAAGAAACTTCGATAAAATTTTTCATTTTACGATACAATTCTCGATACACCACAGACACACACACACATACACATTAATAATAAGGCGACTAAATGACGTGTGTACAGTTTCTCGTAGACCCGTAGACGTGTTCAATTTTGTTTAGATAGGTCCTCGGTTCGGTGTATCGGTGTTTGGGTCTGTTGAACGGAGGGGGGAACAGGGTGGGAAGTTGGATGGTGGAGGGTTTACGTTTAACGTACCACCATTTTTCGGAAGGAATACCTCTACTTGACAACTCAGTCATTGTAGACAGTGAAAGTGGTATAAGAATTTCTCTTCGGTTTCTGTCGATTACCGTTTCCAAAAGGTCTCTACGTCCTTCCGGAGAAGGGTAAGATCTCTTTCAGTAGAAGATAAAACCGTTCTCACAAGCATTTCTGAATCCTTAGATGGACCGTCCTCGATAGTAAAATATTTGAGAAGGTTCCTACTTTGGTACGGAAAGTGTCCTTACATTCGAGTCAAGAAAGCAACATCCCGAGTTCCTTTGTAGAGTACATGACTTATGAGTGGGTGATTGGGTGTAATCCATCCCTCTGAGAATAAAAGGAGACAAAAAGGTTCTTCGTCCTTTTAGTGAAATTACATAAAATGGCCCGACGGTTTTTAGGAAAGGGATACTAGGTTGTTAATCTCGATTAAAGTTGGATTTAACGAAGGAGATTCTCTACCTATAGTAATCTATTGAGAAAGGTAAAGGTAAATACTTCTAAAATTTTCTTCTTTTTTACGTTTTCTTTTAAGGAACATACAAAGGTCGACTATTTTAGTAATTAGAGTGTGAGGGTTGAAGTTTCGTCTTTTGGTCTTTTAGTAGAGTGAAAGAGATGTGTACCTCTTATTAAAAAAGATGAAGTTTCACGGCAGAGAAATAACCCAGTAAAATTAATAACTGACACCCTACTTTCGATAGCTATATTACAGTGGTGACAGAAAAAGTACTTTATATATATCCAGATTAAACTTGACGTCATTAAGCTCTCTACGTTTTATGTTCCCCTGTCCTATTCTTTTCCCTTTCTCCGACCCCTTATCTCGTGAGTAGTTATGTTCCGTCACTTTCCTTCTATCATTCGAAAAGATTCGACTGAAAAGAGTAAGGAAGGAAGACCTCCCCTTGATAGTCCTTCGGACCCGGTATAGAGTTGTCTGACGGAACGTAGAATTCAAAGGAAGATGGGTTATGTGTTGTTGTGTTAATGTCATTGAAATAATCATCACTATAATAATGACGGTTACATTCTGTTGACACTATGTTGGACAACGAGACACTTACAGGTGAAATTTCTTTTCGAACACGAGTATCTTTCCTCCAATCGTTTAGACCGGGACAAGTCTCATTCTGACAATCTCTTTTCTGTTTGGTCCGAACGTTTAAGGGTTAGTCAGGAGAGTGGTTCTTTAGTGCACGGTATTTACCGTTTGACAGAGACATTTCCTGGTCTCTCATTTATAAAAGTTGTGTTTTCGTTGGTTTCTGTCGTGTATCTACTTTCTCATACCAACACAAGATTATTTTGAAATGTTTTAGTCCGTCTCTCGTCCTAAACAGGGTTATTCGGTTGTCTGTTCGTGATGTACCTTTACAAGATATATATCGACACGATAGGGTATGTGATCAGAGTTTGATGTACACTGATAATTTATGTACTTTTCACTGATCACACTGACTCTTCGATGTCAGATTTAAATTGACGTGAAATTAATTAGATCTAAACTTATCTGGGTACACGGACCACCAGTCCGTGTCGTATCAAAATATCATAATCTATCGTGTCAAGATATCATATACGATATGATATATCATCATTATATATGATTATATCGTATTATAATCGTGTCAAAGTCCAAGTGACGAGAAGTGACGACAAAGGAGTTTATAATATGTTCAGTTGGAAGTTAATTCCACATCAAGTATAAATACGGAATTTTAAAATTTATAGGTTCGAAGATGTAAGTGTCACCTTGATATGTGTTGATTTTTACTATAAAGAATATACATTTTATAGATGTAGTAACTCCGGTTTTACTGTCAAAACCGAACTTCGATGGTTAATTGACGGATAACTGGTTACTTCACGTATCTGGCTAGTCCAGGTCCGGTTCTGGACAGGTTGGACCTCGGACAAAGGGAAGAGGAGACACGTAAAAGGACGTGGAACCGACTCCTGTGTCCAGATGAGATACCGGGGTCATTGAGGATGTCTTTTAGGTTTGAAGGGGTTTCTGGGGTTTGACATATGTACGTTTCTGTACCGAAGTTCTCGTGTTCTTTGTTATACATTGAGTTCATCTGACGGAAGATTTCATTAGGTACATTTTGTCACGGAGTTGTGTTTTTACTCCCTCTAAGTGACATAAGAAACGATAACTGAGGTACATTATTAAATATAAGATCATTAACAAAATAAATATTATTGATCAAACACAAAACGTTAAGAATTATCTGGGTTCTATATTAAATTCCTCTTCTTCGTTCTTTCATCCTATCATTGTTCAATAAATCCCCCAAAAAAAAGATTCATACTTATTTTTTATTTTTTAGTATAAAGTAAATTCTTTGACATACTTATTCAACTTTGTTATAGTTGAAAGAAGTTTCCCATTTTATTAGAACTTTAGACTCCTGTGAGAAATCCTTCATACTTTGTATTCCCACGGTCCTCACTTCGGATGTGTCTGTGTGTCATTGTCCTTCCATCTTCGGTAAGACTACAAAAATACTAAAAACTATTTTGCTTTGGTAAAGTCCATGTTAGTAATAGACACCAAGGTTGTAAGTTTTTTTATTTTTGAGTTTTTTTTCTTTTCTTTTCGTTTGAGGAAACCACCGTGTTGGATTGTGTTTAGTTATCCTCCAAAGACTATATATGAAATTAATATGATAAATTCACATTTTTTAAAAAAAGAGACGTGTTTATAAGTATATAAACAAATACCCTATAACAACGTTGGGGTGACCCTCACAATCTGTTAGGTACTAAGTACGTTGTCTAGAATGGAAAGGTTTTAGGGGTTCTATAGACTATAGGTTCTACATAGACCGGGGTTCCTAAACCTATTCCCTCAGAAGATTACTTTCGACAAACCCATCCTATAAACGACAGTTAAGTTACAGATGACAGGACTTTGTCATGGAATGGAGTCAGACTTCTTACCGTCGAGAGACAAGAAACCGTCATTCACTGAGAAATTCGTGAAGTTACACAACGAACGTTAGACTTAAGACTAACGATTCTCAAAGTTCGAAACAAACATTCCGTTCTTCAAGACTGAGAAAGAAACTTTCGAGGACGAAGTTGACTAGTTAGACATTTTGTTACTTTAATGTTTTTTAATATTCGATGTCGAGGATGAGAAATGTAAACTCCTGATGTCTTAAGAGAATTTAAAAGTTCTCGATCACTAGTAATTAATGATGTTGTACCGTCTGGTACGCGAATTTTTATGTCGGAACCCTCAGTGAATCAGAATCCCCAGGTCCCTCGGAGAAGTTCCCGTTGACTGTTATCTTTTGTCCTTTCCATTCCAGGTGTTCTACGAAAGATAGACGGTGTGGTGACTCTTGGTTCCAAGTGTTACCTTACTTCCGAAGGACCGGTTTCGGTTTGAGTAGGTTCTTTTTTATTCCAGATAACTGGTGTCAGGAGTCTTCCCAGTTGTCCTTCGATTGTTTCCATTAATGGGTTCTGTCTTAGATCTGGAAGAGACTATGAGGTGTTACCTTTACTAGTAAGTTCTCGTAGTAAGCTGTCTTCTCTTAGGAGTGGGGGTTTTTTGTTCGTGACTCCCTAGAAAAAAGAATATAATGTATAATTTTTCTATGTTTTCCTGTAGTTTTTATGTATTTTACCTTTTTATTATGTTCTTTGTAAGTAATGAGTTAAGTGATTTTCCTAGTGATCTTAATAGGTTAAGGGTTGGGCAAAGATAAAGGAAAGGGAGAGACCTTTGTTAGTGGTGGGATTTAAAACACAAGTAGGAAAAGAATAAACAGAAAGTTCGAATAGAATAAAAAGACGTGGACATTTAAGATATGATAAATTAAAACGTACCAAAAATTGAAATAAACGTGACACAAAAGAAAAAATCGAAAAACGAAAAAAGATGAGTTAGATTATAGAAGTTCTGATTTAGGTCAAGGATAAACACGTTACACAAGTAAAAGTAATTCCATGTTCGAACGAGGAACCTTCTTTTAGATACTGGTTGTATCTATCGTGTGATTTTTCGTCTCTGTAATGAAATGGTTGTATCCAGGTAGATCAGCTTCGATACCAAAAAGGTCATCAGTACATGCCTACACTCTCAACCTGATATTTCTTTCGACTCGCGTCTTTTTAACTACGAAAACTTGACACCACAACCTCTTCTGAGAACTCACAGGGAATCTAACGTTCCTCTAGGTTGGTCAGGTAGGATTTCCTTTAGTCAGGACTTATAAGTAACCTTCCTGACTACGACTTCGACTTTGAGGTTATGAAACCGGTGCACTATGTTTCTTGACTGAGTAGACTTTTCTGGGACTACGACCCTTTCTAACTTCCGCCCTTCTCTTCCCCTACTCTCTCCTACTCTACCAACCTCCCGTAGTGGCTACACTACCTGTACTCAAACTCATCCGAGGTCCTCAATCGCTACCTGTCCTTTCTGACCGCACGACGTCATGTACCCCAGCGTTTCTGAGTCTGTGTTGACTCGTTGACTTGACTTGTCATAAGGTAACATTCTGAAGTAGTTTTCATAAACAGATGACACGACAATTGTCTGTAAGCCCGAATAAAGGTCCAAAAGAAAAAAACAAAAACAAAAAACGATAATACTTTTTACGATAAGACTTGTAAGAAAAAAAAAAAAAAATGAAATAAAATGAAATGTTATGACATAACTAAAACGGTGTGTAGTTGTACTTAGGTGGTACCCACATGTACTCAAGGTTTAGGACTTGGGGGGAGGGTGGATGGAGGGGTATGGTAGAGAGACCCAGTAGGGTCACGTGGTCGGGGTTCGTAGGACATAGGACATAGCTTGAATCTGACCGCTAAGTAAAGAATATACTATCATATGTACAAAGTTACAGTAAGAGGGTTTAGTAGGGTGGGAGAGGGAGCGGGTGTCTCAGGTTTTCAGACAAGATATGTAGACACAGAGAAGACGACAGAGCGTATGTCCCAATAGCAATGGTAGAAAGATTTAAGGTATATATACACAATCATATGACATAACCACAAAAAGAAAGACCGAATGAAGTGAGACATATTAGCCGAGGTCAAAGTATGTGGAGTAATCTTGACTCAGTTTACATAAGGAAAATTACCGACTCATTATGAGGTAACACATATACATGGTGTCGAAAGAATAGGTAAATAGAGGACTACCTGTAGATCCACCGAAGGTACAGGACCGATAATATTTGTCACGACGCTACTTGTAACCCCATGTACACAGAGAAAGTTAAGACCAAAGGAACCACACATACGGGTCGTCACCCTAACGACCCAGTATTCCGTCAAGATAAAGGTCAAAAAAGTCCTTAGAGGTGTGACAAGAGGTATCACCGATATGATCAAACGTAAAGGTGGTTGTCAAATTCTCCCAAGGGAAAAGAGGGGTGGGAGAGGTCGTAAATAACGAACACCTGAAAACCTAGTGTCGGTAAGACTGACCACACTTTACCATGGAGTAACACCAGAACTAAACGTAAAGAGACTATTACTCGCTACAACTCGTAGAAAAGCACACAAAGAAACGGTAGACTTACAGAAGAAACCTCTTTACAGATAAATCAAGAAACCGGGTAAAAAACTAACCCAGCAAATAAAAAGACCTTAACTCGACGTATTCAACGAACATATAAAAACTCTAATCAACAAACAGTCAACGAAGTAACCGATAAATAATAAAAGAGGGTAAGGCTTCTGACAGAAAAGTGGAATGAATATCAAAGGAAACAACACGTCTTCTGTGATTATTTACCTCTTTATATGGTACAAGTACCTAGCCTTCTTAATCATATCNGACCTTAACTCGACGTATTCAACGAACATATAAAAACTCTAATCAACAAACAGTCAACGAAGTAACCGACAAATAATAAAAGAGGGTAAGGCTTCTGACAGAAAAGTGGAATGAATATCAAAGGAAACAACACGTCTTCTGTGATTATTTACCTCTTTATATGGTACAAGTACCTAGCCTTCTTAATCATATCACTTTTACTCATATGATGGGTTTCGTTAGATGTCTAAGTTACGTTAGGGATAGTTCGATGGTCGCCATAAAAAGTGTCTCGATCTTGTTTATTAAAGTGTTACACATACCTTTATGGTTTTTGGAACTTCTCGGTTTCGTTAGAACTCTTTCTTCTTACCTTGACCTCCTTAGTTGGACGGACTGAAGTCCGAGGTGATATTTCGGTGTCAGTAGTTCTGTCATACTATGACCGTGTTTCTGTCTTTATATCTAGTTACCTTGTTTTGTCTTTCCGGTCTCTAGAAGACTTGTAAGAATATGTATGATGGACCATGTGTAACATTTTCTATTAGATCCTCAATTTATACGTGTAGAAGTATAAGTGATCTATTGTAATTTCACAAAAGATTTCCTGAATATAATTAAAGATACCAGTATTCGTTACACATTTACACGGTTAGTGAGGTACAGAAACGGTTATAGTATACAGTAACCTCAAAATGTAAAACCGGTCAGACCATCCTCAATACCATCTTCTGGAGATTTTTACTGACGGTGGTTAAAGAAGGATGAATATGTGTATACGGTAAGGAGTGTTGATTTCCTCTTCAGATAAATGGGAGGAGAACTCGTACCTGACCTGACACTGAACGAAGTCGATCGTTTTACGTCTTGTTCACAGTCATACGCACAAGATCGGAGATCCTCTTGATCGCCGAAATCGAAGGAGAGTGACCTTCGATTGGTGTTTCTGTCTTCAGGTCGGTGGGACACTGGTGAACCGACACTTCTTCAGATACGGTCGGTGTGATAGTTCGGTACGTCTTTCTGTCTCTCCTTGAAAAGACTATAAGGACCACCTTAAATACCGAAGACAGAATAAGGACCAGAATTTCCCTTCTTAAAGTCACAAAGCAGTAATTCGAACTACAAACGAAATCGAAAAATATCCGTGAGTTCAAAATCTTTCAAGGGAAAATAATGTTGAGACGGTTCTCAACAAAAAAGTTAGTAATTCCTTACGAATTATAATAGTTCGTAAAAAGACGTGGACCACTAAATAGTGTAAAAGTGGAAATTATATTATTTAATATAATTGCCTAAAAATTTTATAATGAGAGAGGTGCGTAATGACACTTTATAAGGTGAAGTAGTACTACGTTATAATAAAAACATATAATGACCTAAGTAGAACGATTATAAAACAGTCGTAAAGATGTGAATACCCGTTCTGACTAAACATTAAAAGGATAGAACACGATAGAAATAGTTCAAAATCGTAATTAAAGGTTTATTTCATTCCTCACAAGTAAGAAAATCACACAAGACTTTATTAAACACATTTTGACGTTTTTTTAAAAAAAATGACTTCAAGTAATTTTTAGTAGGTCTCGACCATAAAAGAAAAAGGTTTCTGGTAAGGAATGAAGTAGGTAGAAATTACTAATATCCTTATAGGTACAAAGATTAATTCAGTTAGTTAAAACGATTCAACAAAAGTAATTTTCTGAAAGTAAAGTAGATTTAAAAGTCGGACAACCGTACTTCAAAAGTATTTTGAGTAAATATAAACTATATTACCATACATACTGATAGTAAAAAGTAAGGATTATAAAAATAAAAATTAATAAAAGGACTACTTAGAGTCGTCTTCGTACAGGGTGATTTATTGGAGAAGTTTCTCGGTTAAAACCAAGACAACTGTAGGTTGTAAAAATAAAAGATAAAGTAATCAAAGTCGAGATTAAAAATTTAATAAAAGAAAAGTATAAAAGGAACCCAAATAAGATAAAAGAAAAGGATTCGAATTCAACCTTATAATAGAGTGATTAAAAGTATCAAAAAAGAAAGGTACATACTCGGAATTCTCGTATATAAAAGGACAGTCATAGTAAAATCGAGTGAGAGAGATCAAACTATATGGAACTGTAATAACATATCGGAATTTATAAAAGGTTAGAGATAATAATAGGGAACTTGGTACTTATTGAATTTTCATACAAAGAATTAGAGGTTTATGTATTCACAAAGGATCAATAGAGAAAAAAAAATACAGAATGAACGAAACACTCATCTCTTGTACCAGACAAGATGTCATAAGTAAACTTTAAACCACATAGAACGAAATACGTCTCATACATCAGTCATTAGTATTTACGTAGGACATACTTTCACTTTTCACTTCAGCGAATCAACACAGACTGAGAAACGCTGGGGTACCTGACATCGGATTGTCCGAGGAGGTAAGTACCTTAAAAGGTCCGTTCTCATGACCTCACCCGAAGGTAAAGGAAGAGGTCTCCTAGAAGGGTTGGGTCCCTAACTTGGGTCAAGAGACGTAACGTCCGTCTACGAAATGACAGACTCGGTGGTACCTTCGTAAGACATATGATATACGAATTTTAAATACCTAGGTTGTTAACAACCCGCGTTATAAGGTATATACACGTACTGTAAACTAATGTGAAAATAAAAATCTTATAAAGGTAGTAGAATTATACTTTGAGATATTTATCTTTTCAGTGAGAAGTAAGGAGTAGGAGATGTGGATCGGGATCCGTTGGTTATTAGATGTAATACCTAACCTGAAAAGACCCTTAGAGTATATTTACGTGAGAAGTTATAAGTATGAAACAGTGACCGAAGACATTGTATCGTGTTGTAAAGTTCAAAGTAGGTACAACATCGTACATTATTCATGAAGTAACGAGAAATATCGACTCATTATGAAGTGACATACTTATATGTACTAACAAAGATAGATAAGTGGTCAACTACCTGTGGATTCAACAAAGGTGTAAAACTGATAATTATTACGACGATTCTGGTAAGTACATGTTCACACACCTCTGTATACAAAAGTAAATAGAGCCTATATTTGTGTCCACACTTTGACGATCCAGTGTACCATTGATACAAATCGAAAGACTTCTTAAAGATGGACAAAAGGTTTGACTGATATGGTAAAATAACCTCTTCCTGTACCGTTGGGTGAGGTCACAAGAACGGACCTCTTCGGGTCCTTGCCCCCTCGGACCACCCGACGGCAGATACCCCAACGTGTCTCAGCCTGTGCTGACTTCGCTGAATCGTCGTCGTCGTCGTATGGTAAAATATAAGAGTGATCTTTGTATACTCCCAAGATTAAAGAAATATTTGGAGTGGTCGTGAACAATAGTAGACAGAAAAGTAAGTAGTAGTAAGGTCATTCATATTTCACCAATAGAGGAATACCAAAACGAAAGAGATTACTGATTCTGCGATAGTTTGTAGAAAAAGGCATGAACAATCTGTAAGTATATAGAGGAAACCTGTTTACAAGACAATTCTGATAAAGAAACGGAGATTCTAAAATACAGAAATAAAACTACGTTTATCTCTCTAAAGTAAAATAAATAGAATAAAACCCATAAAATTCTGAAAACTTAAACATCTGACTATGAACACTTTTAAGAGTCGAAAATAGAGAAGTCTATACGGAAGACTTATTATTGACAGGGATAAAGTAGAGAGCAAGGAGTTCTTAAACCCAATCTAAACGCGATCTAGAAGAGTAAGATAGAAGATACGTAGAAATTACAAAAGATAGAAGAATGGAAAGTAAATTAAAGAAGACGGGATAAAAGATCAGATAATTCAAAGAGAAGACGATACTGGTGAGACACTAATTTATATAAAGAGTTTGAAATTTTAAAGGTAAAAATATAAAAAGGTAAAGATCCAGTAAAATAAACGAAGAAAAATTTAAAGGAACCATAAAAATATCGGAGAACGGGAAATCGGTATAAAAGTTGAGGAAAATAAATTGTATGACGACGACGATTCAGCGAAGTCAGCACAGGCTGAGACACGCTGGGGTATCTACCGTCGGGTGGTCCGAGGGGGCAAGGACCCTAAGAGGTCCGTTCTTGTGACCTCACCCAACGGTAAAGAAAGAGGTTACGTACTTTCACTTTTCACTTTTCCTCCAGCGAGTCAGCACAGACTGAGAAGTGCTGGGGTACGTGACGTCGGGTGGTACGAAGAGGTAGGTACCCTAAAAGGTCCGTTCTCATGACCTCACCCCACGGTAACGGAAGAGGCTAAATTGTATGATTTGTATGAATAAAGTATCACAAACAGAATTTTAAAGTTAAAGACTTCAGAAAGGGAAGATCAAGACGATAAGTAAGAAAGACAACCGAAAACGAATGTCACTGAACGAAAGAACTTCCAAAACATTTAAAAAATTTAAAAATGAGTGCACAAAACCTTGAAAGAGACCTCTTTTCATGATTCTCCAGAATCAACTTGTACACCAGGAAGTCTTGTAAATAGAGTCGGTTATGGACCCGTGATGGTTGGTGCCCGAGGAAATTTGATGTAAGATATGACTTTCAAGAACCTAGTGGAGTGTGATGTGTAGACGTGTTCTCGGTCGACACCAATGTCTAAGAGTCACGATCAAAAAAAGTGGAAATAGAACCGAGTTTCCAAATTTTATCCATTTATTTACTAAAAGGGACCTCGGGGAATCAGATCCACCCTCCTCTTATCTCACCCGTCAAATAAAAATGAAATGAGGACGTAATTCTCAGATCGACAGACCCTAGGGTCGAAATACACCATCACCCTAAGGATGAACCGAGGAGTAAAACTCGTCCGAGTTCGAAGACAGTGAAAGGAAGTCACAGCGACACTGACACTTTTGACTTCGAGTTCAAGTAGACAGGTCGTTTCGGTTGTTCTTCTGTTTTGGTCCTTAAAGGGACCACCAGGTCACCAATTCTGACGTGCGAGAGTTACGTCTCCCGGACCCAAGCTAGAGATCGATCACTTGATCTAGGACCTACGGTGTTAATTTCTAGGTCGTACAGTGCTATTTCTAGGGTATACGACGATGATTCTGGACCTCACCTGTTTTGTCAATTTTTTCTTCTTCTTCTACCTTCTATCACGACATCAAAAGTGAGATCAGGGGACGAAACCGAATTTGAACCGGGAAGTCTAAGAAAGATTGAACTTTCAAGTATTCGTGTAAAATTTAACATACAAAAATTTGATATAAACTAGGTAGTAAAAACAGGGTCATTAACTTTGATCGATTTATTCTTGGTTCGATGACTATGATTGATGACTCGTATTTGTCTTACTCTACGAATTTCTCTTCACTCTGGAGGTAGAAGTCTTTAAATTTCCCAAGTCGTTAATTTATATTTTCAACTATATCTTAGGGTGAACGTCCCACTTGGGTCTGATCTATCCCCCTGTATCTCCAAAGTAGTATGAACGGTGTAAATGTCCAAACTATTACCGAAGGGCCTTCCGTTAGAACTCTTCTTCAGACTCATACGACTTTTCAAGTGATTTTTCTTGACACCCTCTAATAGTTACGAAATTCATACACACAGGTCCACCGTCGTGATGAGTCCAGACACGTTAGGTACTTCATATAATAAAGAAACATTAAATTGTTTAGTGTTCAGATGCTAAAAATCGATCTTGTTTCATTCAATAGAGGGATATGGGGAGAGAAAAAGAGTGTGTGTTTTTGTCTTATATTTATTTTACTCCCTTTTCTCTTTTAATATTTTACTTAATTTAGAAAACACTAGTCGTTGATAAGTTCCTTATCAACTGTAATGTCATATATCAACTAAGTTGTATACTTTGACTAAGTAGACTTTTATTTTGAGTCTTTTGAAAGTTGAGATGTACGGCTTTGCTACTATAAATATCATTTCTTTTTTTCGACTAATCACGATTGCAGATGTTTATAACCTCATCTTTAGCGTATACCCTCACCCCATAACTCTCTCCTTACACTTTCTTTAATTGTAGTTAACTTACCATAAATTATCCTTCCTTCTGTACCGTCCAAGATGTCTATCGATGAAGTAAGTTATTTTTATCTAACTATTACTATTTTGATAGAGTCGGATATTTATAATTATCCGTCAACGAAATTTATTGAACGTCTGATAGTGACGACACTCCATTTAAAATTTATAAAATACGTCCTTTTTTGCAAAAAGATTCCCCTTATATCAACACCCCATTTTTTTTAGTATAGGAAGGTATTTTTATACGGAACCTAAGAAAATATCGGTATTTGAGTTATTTTTACCTTTCACTACGTTAGCTTGTATGTACTCTTGACTCCGACCCCTTCCAGACAGAGGTACTACCCTTCTTTTTTTTTGGTTAGCCTTAATGTAGTGTACGAATTATACTTCAGGTACACCTGTAGTCCGTGTGAAGTAGAGCAGACTTTAAAGAAGGTGTTGAATGTAGACACTGTGTTGATTGTGGTTATTTTGGAGGAGACGGTTCCTTTTGTCGAAGAAAAAGTGACGTCTATACCGGGAGTGCAGATCTTTCACTACACGAATAATAGTACGTCAAACCCAATACTCCAAACATTAAGTAGTCTCCAATTATACTTTTACACAATGTTTAACTCTTATTTCCCCCTCTAGATTCTGTCGTCTTACCGTACAAACCGTTTGAGACGTCTCCCTCACCGATTGTCTCTTCATGACCCCAGTCATCTACTTTTTACATACTCTGATCCTTGTTTCGGAACATATGTCGTCCCCTACGGTGGTAAGAAAGGGATCATTCTTTTGTTAATAAATATACCATGTAAGGTAAGAATTTCGGAATTGTCACGACGACTTCCATTGAGTACGAAAAGTATCGGAGAATGTAAGACGGGAGTGTCAAACTAAGGAGATTTGGAACACTCATACCCATCTTTAACCTGAAAGGTTGTCCCCTCTCAACATATCGAACCCTCCAGAGGGTCTCAGAGTCAAGAGTCCCTGTTGTACGTACGTGGTCTCCCGAACTTTCTACGTACAGAAAAGTAGGACTGACTGATACAGACCATAGGGTCCGAAACGTGTACAACGCTAAGATTTGAGACGGAAAGGTAAAAACTTTAAGTGGAAGATGATAAAGTTTTTACAAGTCAAGTCAAGTCAATGAGTCAACACAGGCTGAGAAACGCTGGGGTACTTAGCGTCGTGTGGTCCGGAGGGACAGGTAGTGGTTGAGGGCCTCAAGTGGGTCTGAGTGCAGGTAGCTCAGTCACTACGGTAGGTCGGTAGAGTGGGAGACAGCAGGGGAAGAGGAGGACGGGGGTTAGGGAGGGTCGTAGTCTCCGAAAAGGTTACTCAGTTGAGAAGCGGACTCCACCTGTTTCATGACCTCAAAGTCGAAATCGTAGTAAGGAAGGTTTCTTTAGGGTCCCGACTAGAGGAAGTCTTACCTGACCAACCTAGAGGAACGTCAGGTCCCCTGAGAGTTCTCAGAAAAGGTTGTGGTGTTAAGTTTTCGTAGTTAAGAAACCACGAGTCGTAGGAAGTGTCAGGTTGAGAGTGTAGGTATGTACTGGTGACCTTTTTGGTATCGGAACTGATCTGTCTGGAATCAGCCGTTTCATTACAGAGACGAAAACTTATACGATAGATCCAACCAGTATTGAAAAGAAGGTTCCTCATTCGCAGAAAATTAAAGTACCGACGTGGTACCGATAAATACTATAGTATAAATATTTTCGTTAAATCCAGAAACGACGATGAAGTATTAGTGTTTCGAACGTTCTCCGGGATGGTCAGGATCAGTAGACGAGTCGTTGTTTTACCTTCGTGTACGATAAAGTACCCTGATGAATTTTATGAAGGAAAGGGAGGTTGGAGGACAGAAATGAGTAAAATTATTAATTAGGTTCGTCGTGAGTGAAACGTATAGTGTTGTAACAAAGATATAGTTTAAGAGTCGATTACACCTTCGAGGTTATGAAACCGGTGGACTTCGTTTCTCGACTGTGTAACCTTTTTTTTTGGGACTACGACCCTTTCTAACTTACATTTCCTCTTCCCCTACCGCCTCCTACTCTACCAATCTATCGTAGTGGTTAAGTTACCTGTAATTAAACTCGTTTGAGGTCCTCTATGACTTCCTGTCCCCTCGGACCACACTACATCAGGTACTCCAGACTTTCTCAGTCTGTGTTGAATCACTGACTTGTTGTTGTTACAGTTAAAAAGTGACTTTGTAAATTTTAATAAAGTTATAAGAAGATAGAGACTTTTACTCAGACATATATAGTGATAATCGACGGAAATAATATATAAAGACCCCTTCCTTTACGGTTGGGTGAGCTCATAAGAACGGACCTCTTAGGGTACCTGTCTCCTCGGACCGTCTGGTATCAGGTGTCCCAACGTTCTCAGCCTGTACTGAATCGCTGATTTACTACTATCGCTAATAGATAAACCTCGTTTGTCAATGTGTGTCTTTAACTCTAACTAACTCTAATTCGGGCCGATTACTGTTCCTTGGTTTACGACTCAATTAACATAGTGGTTACCCAGTACTTTCATGAAAAGTCGATTTTAAAGTTTTTATATTCGTTTACTCTTGTATCTATAAGATCCTCGATAAAAAATTACTAATCCAACTGAAATTTTGAAAATTTTAGAAAAAAGATTAATTTTTTTCATTCGAAGGTTCATTAATTCTGTCTTGTGTAAATCTGGAGATAATTTCATTATCTAGTCACCCGTGACGGTTCGGACCGTGGAAGCATTTGGGACTTCTACGGAGAGGTCTTCTGGACCATTTTCTTTCCCGTAAGAATTTTCGAAAGATATATAAGTAATGTTCGGTGTCCGTTTTCAATGTTATATGTCGACGTTAAAAGTCTAAATCAAAGTTTCTCAAGATCAGGGGAAGAACACGTCGTAAAGTATTCTTAAAGACTTTACAAGGAGATGGTACTGAGACTCAGAAACACTTGATAATTTTGTTGTCAAAGACTTCAGTTGACAGGGACGTAATTTGAATGGTAAAAGACGATCTACCCTAGGTTTTAGTGGAATACTAAAGGTAAAGATGGTGACGAAGTCATTTGGTTTACTCAAATTGTTAATGTAAAGGTAAAGGGTTTATGTAAAGTCTTAGAGATCTAAAAACGTTAAATTTATATTATAAATAAAAAACTTTTTCAGACATTAAAGTATATCTGAACTCAGGAAGGATGAAGGAATTGACATATCTTAACCCCTATCTTACCATAAAAGTGTATAGGAAGATCCATACGAGCCTGTATTAAACTCAACCGTTAGAAGGGGTCTGGATAGTGACATCAAAATGGTTAGACTAATAAAACTGGTTTTGTTTTTTGTTTTGTGATTGAAATTGGAACGTGTTGAACGTAATAAGGTCGGTCTTTACCTGAGAGGAGGGTAGTTCAGAAGTCCCACCACAAAACTCATGTAAAGAATGAAAGGGTTGATTCACCATTCATAACCCTTTACTCTTTATAAAACTTGTACGTGTTGAAAATCACGGGGAAACCCCTGGTGTCTTGAGTTTTAGGTGGTGACTTTCGAAATAGGTATATTAGGACGTATATTTGTTTTCTTAAGTTCTTTGAGGTCACCACTGTGATTTGTCAGAGGAACAGTTACACACAGTTGTTGATAACGTGTTTAATTGAGGAGTCTATAGACACTACAAGTGTTCGTTGTGTAAGTATGTTTGAAACATCTTTTCAATAGGTTTATTCGATGTTACCTGGTATTTCATGTGATCGTTAAGTTAAAAGTCAAGGCAAGTCAGTGAGTCAGCTCAGGGTTGATAAACACTGGGGTACCTGTCGTCGTGCGGTCCAAAGGGACAGGTAGTGTTTGAGGGCCTCGAACGAGTTTGTGTGCAGGTAGCTCAACCATAACGGTAGGTTGGTAGAGTAGGAGATAGCAGGGGAAGAGGAGGACGGAAGCTAGAAAGGGTCTTAGTCCAGAAAAGGTTAGTCAGTCAAGAAACGTAGTCCATCGGTTTCATAACCTCGAAGTCGTAGTCAGGAAGACTACTCATAAACCCCACCTAAAGGAAATCCTTTCACTCAGTGAGTCAGCACAGACTGAGAAACACTGAGGTACCTGATATGACAGGTACCTTAGGAGGTCCGGTCTTATGACCTCACGCACAGACAAGGGAAGAGGTCTCCTAGAAGGGTTGGGTCCCCGACTTGGGTCCAGAGGGTCCAGAGGACGTAAGGTCCGTCTAAAAAATGGTCCACTCGGTGGTCCCTTCGGGTTAGGAAATCCTAACTGACCAAACTAGAGGAACGACAGGTTCCCTGATAGTTGTCAGAAGAAGTCGTGGTGTCAAACTTTCGTAGTTAAGAAGTCACGAGTCGGAAGAAATACCAGGTTGAGAGTGTAGACATGTACTGATGACCTTTCTGGTATCGAAACTGATGTTCCTGAAAACAGTCGTTCCACTACAAAGACGAAAAATTATGCGACAGATCCAAACAGTATCGTAAGGATAGTTCGTCGTTCGTAGAAAATTAAAGTGGTCGACGTCACTGAAACCTCAGACTCTTCTTTTTTTAGACAGTGACGAAAGTGACAAAGGGGTAGATAAACGGTACTTCACTACCCTGGTCTACGGTATTAGAATCAAAATACTTACAATTCGAAATTCGGTCGAAAAAGTGAGAGGAGGAAGTAGGAGTAGTTCTCCGCGGAATCAAGGAGAAACGTGAATGATTTTAATAATTATATAAACTAATATAAAGAAGTCATTATTACCTATATCAGTAACGGATACAAAAACTGAGTCCACAAAATTGATGTCTCAAAGCAAATTGTAAAACTCAGTGAAAGATTCAAAACGTCACGACGGGGGTGAAGTATCTACTCCTTTCACACCGACTGACTGAATTCAGTGAGGACTTCCAGTACGTCGATAGTTCCCGTCCAATCTTTAGACGGTCTCAGAGGAAGTCAGAAGTCGGACGTGAGAAAAGTGGGTTGAGGAAAAGAGAGGAACTTGTAGGAAAGCTGAACTGGTGAGACCCTTGGGAACTTTCATTGATTGGTAATTTTCAATTTTGATCGAGTTCCTGACTACCACGGAGTCTTCTGACACCCGATTATTTCCAGTAGTGAACGAAGGACTTCTGGTATATGTACAAAATAAATGACCCTGTGTTAGATATAACTCCCTGTCTCAAATGTTTAAAGTTCCGTAAAAGTCAACATGTTCACCGAACTTGATAGAAGGTGACTATATACTGTCCTATCCCACCCCTCCTTTTCAAACTCGGTTTTGTTAGTAAAGGGGGTTAGAAGTACCTAAGTGAGTCTAGACATGTAGACCAGAAGCAAGGACCTCACTAGACCGGTAACAGACGTCCGGTGGGATGTGACACGAACACCGTACAGTCGAGTTGAGAGATTCTCCTTTCCTGACGTTTTTCTTTGGTCTTCCCTCCTGAATCGTTCCTTTGGCCGAGACGTAAGACACCGGTAGTAATTTTCGTTCCTCAATGTAAGTTTATATGACCTGTAAGAGGAAGAGTATAGAGATGGGGAACTACTTTTAAAAATCAGTTTTAGAGTTGTAATTGAATGTCTACCTTCAACTGTCTTCATGTCGTACCAAAAACAAAAAGGATCTCTTTGTGTGCACGTGTGTGTATGTCTCATTTCATTTGTGATGTATAATAAAGAGAGGACATTAAAACGTTTAAGAGACGTTTCTGACAGGTACATAAAGTGTTGACTATTTTTAGTATTGGTAATAAATTCGTCAATAGGAGAGTTGAAGGGTGACGGAAGAGTGTCTTCACACGTAGTGAGTTGAGACGACGTAAAATATTCCGTTGTTTGTCGTTTTGGATCTTATTCTTGTCCCCATGAATTCTCCTTCACCATCTTTTTTTTATTAAAATTAACCACACCAATAACAAAAGTTTTTATTTTACCGAATTTATCTCCTTTTTTATTTTCATAAAGTTTCAGAGATTTCCGGTTAACCCGACGAGTCTTTAATTTATTAAGACGTATATATTTTTCTTATCTAAAAGTCCACTAAACAGGCAAACGTTGAGGTTCAAAGTAAAACTTTTTATGTTCGGTTTAAGAAATTTTGATCGTTATGACTATCTTTCATTACCTTTGCCAATGATATTATTATAAGGTATTTATAGGGTATCGTTATCCATTGTTATTATTGTGAGTTGTTGTTACTGAGTGTACTGACTTACGAAAGATCTCTAGTCAGTTCCTTTATTCATAAAATTTACGTATTAGAGGACCTTAACATTTTCGCTGGGCTACTATGTCCATAAAAAGAAAAAGAATAGTCATAAAGTACCTACTTCTTTGACTCCGAGTGTCTCTAACTTATAAAAGTCGTTTACTATCGTAACCCTGAGTTTTAGTCAAGACAGTTTATGATATAATTTTGGTTTTATAGAAGTATGGTGACTTTAGTCAATTTAACCGAAGGTTCTAATTGTGGAAAATTCTGGTAGTGGAAGGTCCCTACCGGTCTTTAAACCGTTTCTATCTTTGAAAATTTTTATCTTTTGAATACTTTAGAGTCCTTTAAACCTCTCGCTTCTGATAATTTTTATTTACAATTAAGGGTTCTGTCTCCCTGTGACTTTCTTGAGTAATCTTTTAGGACTTGGGGAATCCTTCATCTTTAAGATGGTTTTCAAAATGGACTAAAAAGACCATAGATACGAAAACTTGATTTTTAAAAGGAGTAAGAAGAGATGACAGGTATATAAAGTATATAGTGTATTTCGTCTAATACACTCATAAACCCTTTTCATACATATATTTGGTATTGAAAGGTCAGTGTAATTCTTATATTTTCAAATATTGAAACCTGATATGTATGGAACCAAAAGTACTTGAACCTCACTGAAAACATTTGGAGATAAACAAAATAGAGAAGAAGTGCCAGGAGTCACAAGTTGTGTGGTAACCGAAAATTGTAGACCTAGAGTAGGAGTTCTAGGGAATACAAAGCGAGGTTACTTCGCTAAAAACACAGGACAACCATTTTTTTTTTTTTTTTCTCCCTTTCTTTTAACGAAAAGGTTATAATAGTTTTGTTAAAGTCTTTCGTTAAATAAGTTGTCATTATCTAATTGATACCACATGTGTGTCGGGACTTAAGTCTTGATAAATGAAAAAAGTGGAGACTTCTAGTGAACACTCTAATAAAAAATTCGAGGGTTATTTGTCGAATACAGTTACGTTCTGTCTCAATGGATCTATACAAACAACGTATCTATCGTTAGTCTAATTATTTCTTTATCACTATTTTCACTAGATTTCACAATTTTTGTTTTTACTGTAAATTCTTCTGTTTAAATATTAAAGTCTCTATCAAATGATCACTTTTAAAAACTCAGATGAACAGGTGTGTTTTTGCCAAACAAGTACACGCATAAAACACCGATCAAAATATTCCGTACGAACCTTAAACTGACACTTTCTCCTCCTTTAATTTTAGATGATTACCCCCTTTCCTAAGAGTAGATTTTATGTCTGTATTCACTTTAATTTATTGACTTAGTACTGGATCATACTGACTGTGTGATTTATAACTTTTAAATATCGTTGACCTTTACTATATAGTGTAGTACTAAATGAACCGTTCGTCTGTCGAAGGACGCACTGTTTTTTATTAGTGATAGAACTTCCCGTAAAGATTGGATAACTAAATGTCTCAATTTTTTTTTTGATCTTTATAATGTGAGTTTACACCCCAATTAACTCCTGTTTAGTATCCATTAAAAGAAATTTCTTCCTTTACTGTCTAAGATGTGTGTTCCATTTCGCATTATTCTTTACTACGTAATCTTTCTCTCCTCTCTTCTCTCCTCTACGTAATATCTCCCTTTTTGTCAAGGAGTTGGAGTCCATAATTTGAGTTTAGTCACGAAGCTTACTTTGTGTGACCTTCAAACTGCAGTTCAGAAGAGTGACAGTGGTAGAGGGACGGTAAAATAACACATCTAAGTTCCTCCAATATAATGTAAACGTTAATCTTCAATTACTTTTTACTCGGTGATTGAGTAAAAAAAATATGGTTAAGTAGAAAAATCTTAGATTCTTTGCTTTCTCAAGATTTTCATTTCTGTTACTTACCCGATAAGATAAATATTGTTGAGTCTTTTTTTGAAATTGTTAATACAGACAGGACTAAAACATCGATGAAAGATAAAATGAAAGTATATAATGTACGGGCTACCGTACAAAGTAATAGTACTTGTAACGGTAGTGACAATTTTCATCTTTTTACTCTTGGTCGTCTTCGTCGAATGACTCGAGGTGAGACAAGGGTATGGACCCACGAGATTCACGACTTCTGTGAATAATTAAGAATTTTTCTTTTTTTTTACGTTCTTCTACTTTCTTTAACTAAAACTTTAAACGTTGTAATAATACCTTATAATGTAAGGTAAGACATTCGTAAAGTAAAAGGAAAATTTTATCATAAATAACATGGAAAAGTCAATATTTTCATTATATGAACTTTAAGTGTTTTTTACCTCTTTTAAGGGATGTAAAGATAGTAGGTTACTATTGGTAGTCCAAAAATAAATATCGGACGTGATACCTCTCCTCCGGAAACCCTCCATTAGTCCTAATCCTCAGTACTCATACCTTGGGAGTACTACCCGAATCGCAGGAGTATTCTTCTCTATGATCTCTCGAACAAAAAAGAGGGACGGTACACTCTTGTCTCGTTCTCCCACTGACAGACTTTCGGTCCTAAGAGTGTCCTTAGGTTGGTACGACCGTGAGACTAGAGTCTGAAGGTCGGAGGTCTTGACGTTCTTTTATTTAAAGACAAAAAATTCGGTGAGTCGGACACCATAAAAGAATATCGTCCGGTTCGACTATTTACATCCCTCAGGAAGAATCACTAAGTAAACTTAAGATTCGATACGATTGAGACATCTATTTTTCTCGTCGTTATTACTTTTCCGATACCTTTTTCTTGAAAATGTTCAAGTATTCTCGGAAATATTTATTTACGGCGACGACGACGACGATTCAGTGAAGTCAGCACAGACTGAGACACACTGGGGTATCTACCGTCGGTTGGTCCAAGGGGGTAGGGACCCTAAGAGGTCCGTTCTTGTGACCTCACCCAACGGTAAAGGAAGAGGTTACGTACTTTCACTTTTCACCTTCACTTCAGTGAGTCAGCACAGGCTGGGAGTCACTGAGGTACCTGACGTCGGATGGTCCGATGAGGCAGGTACCCTAAAAGGTCCGTTCTCATGACCTCACCCTACGGTAACGGAAGAGACTATTTACTTACTCTCAGTAAAATTTAGCTGTAAAAAAGACTGATATTTTAATTCTGTACGAGTAATTTCTTTTGAACTTTTCAGTGTATCTATTAATACTATAGGTGGGGTTAGAGTAGTGAGTTTATATGGGTGATAATTGATAAAATAAATGGAGAGTACTCTCTGATATAATAAAGAAATTTTATATTTCTATAGATAATTTTGTAATTAGTAATTAGATAATTTTGTAATTACATCTAAAGACGAGAAATGACTATGTTTAAAAAGTCGTANTAGAGTAGTGAGTTTATATGGGTGATAATTGATAAAATAAATGGAGAGTACTTTCTGATATAATAAAGAAATTTTATATTTCTATAGATAATTTTGTAATTAGTAATTAGATAATTTTGTAATTACATCTAAAGACGAGAAATGACTATGTTTAAAAAGTCGTAAATGTTTATAGATTCATGTTAAAAATGTTCTTAAATGGACATTCAACACACTCTCTTTATAAGTTGTAAGGACGAAAAATTATATTTTAGAGGAAACTAAAGTCTAAGTTCAGATTTGACTGTATAAATATACATATGTACACATGTGTATAAATGTACATATGTATACATAAATATGTATTCATACTTCACTTCAGAGAATCAGCACAGACTGTAAAACGTTGGGGTACCTGACATCGGGTGATCCGAGGAACCGGGTACCCTAAAAGGTCCGTACTTATGACCTCACCCAACGGTAAAGGAAGAGGTCCCCTAGAAGGACTAGGTCCCTGGTTTGGATCCAGAGGGCGTAACATCCGTCTACGAAATGGTAGACTCGATGATCCTTTCGGAAATATGTGTATAAATATGTGTATATTTATATACACACATGACTTTATATGAAACATCAGGGTATCAAATTTAAAATAAAGAACCATCGTAAACAATTTTAAAGTAGAGTTAGTACATCCGTTCCCCTTTTCTTTGGGAGTCGAAAGGAGAGTCAGTTGAAGATTCTCAAATCAATCGTCAATGGTGTTGACGATTGAAGTTTTACCCAATTTTCCTCGAAAAGTGACCTGGAAATTTTTAATGTGTAACGATTTCTTTCTAGTCTCACTTTAGTGTATCTTTGTCTCTTTTAGGAAAACTAGATATGTATAGACTCAATTTTAAAGTGGTTTAATCATTTTGTATAAAAATTTTATTATAAAATTGAAAATGATTAAAAAAATTTAATTCGTCGGAGAAAAAGGAGGGTTTGAAAAAAGAAAATTAGTGTCTACAGGTTCTTATAGTTTTCTTTCATTACTTTCTTTTGTCTACTTTCTCTTTACCTATAACATCTTCAATGAAATTATTTCTAGATAAAAAGACAGGAATAACTATAAAGACAAGAATGTCATTCTTCAGATAAAGTTCTTGAGTATTGGTTTTAGTGTTCGTACCTCTTTTCCTTTACCTTCTTATAGTCGTTCTAGATCCCTTCTCTTTTGTACGTTTTATGTTTGTATAATCTACCACGTAACTAAGACGGGTTCTTCTATAAGTTTTACGACTCGGTCTTTTTCTGTACTCTTTTATATTCGTACTTTTTAATTCCGTTTCTTTTACTGACGGTACCAATGTCGACGAGGTGACGAAGTCAAAGTCCTTAAGTTTCTCTTGTTAAAAAAAAAAGAAAAAGTTTTTAGAGATTTTGATTCTATTTAGTGATTTTTTTTATATAAATTCCTTCTGATACCTTCTTTTGATAGAGTGTACAGGACTATGCCGAGTTACACCATGTATTTGTAACGGAAAGTTTTGTCTCCAGAAAGGACTATCGAGTCAACCATTTCTTAGTCGGACGTTAAGTCCTCTGGGGCCAAGTTAAGGACCCAACCCTTCTAGGGGACCTCTTCCCTTTGCGTTGGGTGAGGTCATAAGACCGGACCTCTTCACGTACCTAACATACCAGGTATCCCAACGTTTCTAAGCCTGTATTGAAAGTGAAAGTTTTGTCTATGTTTTACGTGTACGAGTCATTGAGTTCGTGACCACATGTTACCTCTCTTTTTTTGAATTCACTTCTGTATACGACTCCGTAGGAGTTTCACCTTAAAATCTTCCATCTCGTTATAAAATAAGAGTTAGTGGTTTCTTAGAAGTAGTCTTATAGAAATGTATAATAGATATTGTCTATAAATTTTTATTAAAAACATCCCTAAAAGTTTATGAGTAGATCTAACACAAAGTGTTTCTTCGTTCGTGAGTTTCGTCTATTAAGATCCGGAAGGAATCTCTACCTCTTTCACTTTATCTTTGTCGAAAAGGACTTCAAGTGTCTTTGGTTTACGAGACACTTTTCCCGAGACGTCCCAGTTCATTCAAACTCTTTACTAATAACCCCTAAGGGTTACGTATAATCGTAATTAGTAAGACGTTCCAGGATGTCGTTTCGTAAGATGAATGAAACTAAAAAGGTCACAATAATGAGATCTTCAGTTAAGAACCCCCTTTTCTTATCTTGAAATTACTAGTACAATTCGAGTCCCAATATATGACTTCTTTTCTCAGTTTTGTTACTAAACCTAAGAAGTTTTCTTTTGAACGGCACTAATGGGGGTTAAATTTTATTAACTCCCGAATTGATAAGTGTAGTGGAACAGTCGAAGACAGTGAGTTCAGTAAATGACTCTCGGACGAGACTCGGGACTCGTCACTCTCTTGTCCGTCTGAGGGTACGAGGGACTTGAACGGTGAGGCATAGAGTCCACTGTAAAAAGTTTATCAGAACCCTATCCTTTTCGTACTTTAACAAAACGAAAATATTAAATAAAAACAATTTCTAACGTCCTTACACCCCCCCCCTATAAAGACACCCCCCGATTTTTGTTGACTTTACACAAACGAAATAAGGGGAACTCAATCTTTTTTTACAGACTTAACTTATCGAGAATTTCAGTAAAGAAAGGTGTATGAGTATTTTATGAACATTATTATGAAATAAAGTATGTATGTCTAGTATTGAGGATGACTTTCTATGTACAGGTTCTGATAAAATATGGGTAGTAGGTTTTCTACGATTTATCAATAGACTCCTGGTTGAGAAACACTGGGGTACCTGACTTCGGGTGGTCCGAGGAGACAGGTACCTTAAGAGGTTCGGTCTTATGACCTCACCCGTCGGAAAGGAAAGAGGTCCCCTAGAAGGGTTGGGTCCCTAGTTTGGGTCCAGAGGGTGTAACGTCCGTCTAATAAACGGTCGACTCGGTGTTCCCTTCGGGTTCTTATGACCTCACGCATCGGATCGGGAAGAGGTCGCCTAGAAGGACTGGGTCCCTAGTTTGGACCCAGAGGACGTAACGTCCGTTTAAGAAATGACAGACTCGGTGGTCCCTGTGGGAAGATTACCCGTTTGTTATTTAGTGACCTTCACTTGGGGATCGTTAGTGGATGGGTTACCCGGGTCGGACCATTAAGACCTTAGTCGGTACTTATGATCGTTCGTGTGCTCACGTCCCTGATATCGTCACTCCTATTTACAGTCCACCTTTCTGATTTTATTTAAATAAAGTAAAGACGAAATAATATATATATATTGTAGAAACCTATATATATTAGAAACCTAAAAAGATCCTGTACAGACGATATCAACTTTCATTTAAATCTATGTTCTTCAAGAGAGTCAGTAAGTTGTTTACGTATAACTCGTAGATGACCCATCGTCCGTGGAATGGTCTACACACTCTATGGTCCATCTATACTTGTTCTATGTACCCGTGGGAAGGGAGAGGTGGTACCTCTCGTCAGATATAGGAACAATGTGTCACATCAGATGTCTGTTATCGTGATTGTAGTGAACCCTCGAAAAATCTTTACATCTTAGAGTCCGGTGTTGATGACTTAGACTCAGACGTGAAAACATTCCAGGAGCACACTGAACCCATAAAATTTACTAAAATACACAGGTCGTATATGTTTCCTGTTCTGATTAGTTACGTTTTCTCTGTTCTTGTTGAAATGACCAGTTCATGTAAATCTTTTTGTACTCCGACAAAAGGTTTCTATAGTTTAAACCGGCTTCACATGTCGTTGAGATCCTTATTTGAAAGACCTCTTTTAAAAGGTCATTCCTACGGAAATAATAGGAAAAACACAAACAGTTTGTAATACAAGGAGAATTTGTGGTTCTTTGTCTAAAGTTAAGGACAGATCCTTGACACTTGTGACTTTACCTCTCACCCACCTTGTAGTTTTTTCGTCATAGTAAATCAGTGTTTTTCATTGTTAATACAATAACGACTCACAGTGTTACACGAAAGGAAAGTTAATGTCCTTCCTAATGATCAAAGTAAAATTATAGACCGGTTCTTTCTTTTATGTTCCCAAACAACAAAAAAAAAATTTCTCGTACCTTGAGAGACACTAGTGTATTGTCAGATGCCTGTAATTAGTTGTTTTTATCCCGGACTACCAAATTTCTCTTCTACACTAGATTACAAGTCCTTTGTAGGAATGTATTAATATAATGTGAAATAAATCTTATTTTAAGATCTGATAATAATGACCTATGGTGTCTCCGAGAACTTCCGAATTGAAAATTTTTAGTAGATCAACATCGACGTTTGTATTGACTCGTCAGGAGTCAAGTCAATAGACTCATTACGGGACGAAAAACTTCCTAAATAACACACCCCAAGTGGCACCAATACACTCGGGTTCAATTCATGAGGTCTTTCTTCAGTTGCACCCGGATTCCGTACGATCCCCTTTTTTGTTTTAAAGTTTTTGAGAAGAAGGACTCGGAATAGTTTAGTATGTTACTACTACTGGATCTAATCTTCTACTGTTCCCTGTACGACCAAAAAAAAAATACAACAAAAGAACAAACAGACAAATAAGTCTACCATAGATTGAGAAATCTTGTTTTACATGTTCGTGTCTTAGTCCAACCCGATCTAGTTTCATTTTCGTCAATCCCACGAAACTACGAAGAAAAGTACCAGAGTGACCGGATGAAGACTGAGTAAGAAGTACTTTAGGTGTGGGATCCTTACGTGGTAAGACGACATGACAGAGACCCGTGTAATGATTACTGGGAGTCCCTCTTCTACGTAGCGATCACCAAGAACTACCTGTGTGACACTGGAGACTCCAAAAGCAGAGGTACATAATTAAACAACACCTCCAATTGTCTGAGCACAGATTGTTTGTCTCGATTTTATTTTGTTAGGTTGATTGGGAATCTCTCAGTATTTGGACTTACGTTTAGGACGAAGTCCAAAAATACGGAAACCCGTTTTGTGGTTCTAGGGGAATTTATTCTGGTACGAGTTCTCGTCCAATACTTTTAATGTTCGCAAGACATTACGTGCGTTTTATAGATAGTACTTTGAGGGAGTCCTCTTATTTCCCAACGAAAATATCCGGTTGTTGTCATATCATTCAGGGACGGGTGAGGGTCAAGACACTCTATGTGTACATCTTCTGTCATCGTAGATAAAAGTTAGGTGGAATTACTGATATAAGGATTGGAACGATTAGGATATTATTGGACTCCAACACTACTCTTATTTTGCTCACTGTTCTACGTGTGGAAGGTCTTATTATGGATGGTGTGCCCTCCAGGAGATAGCTATAAGGGAAGGAAGGAGAAAGGTCGACATCGTAGATAGAGAAAAATTGATAGACGAGTTGAAGAAGGGGAAAACCCTTGATGTAGCGGGAATGAGGGACAACAAAATCACCCCAAAAGGTCAGACTGGAAACCACTGTTCGTGGTGGAGACCTGTGACTTACTAGGTCCTCACTTAAGTAATTCGGTAGTTCCGGTTCGCCTCAAGAAACTCCCTTGACTGTTTTAGTTCCTGGAGAGGAAAAGACTTTAATACTTACTATTCTTTTTATACCTCCCAGACACCGACAAACTACAGAAGGAACTATGGTACATCATTCTTGGACGGATTTATTACCCCGGGAATATTGTAGTAAACTTGTCGTTCTATGTCGATGTAGACTTAGTATGTGAGAAGTCTTATAATTTTATGTTATCGTCTCAAAGTCAGTGAACATTGATCTTTCGTATTATATGTTCTTTATCCCGTTTTCTATTGTGGTTTTATATCAATCTATATCGGGACACATTCTTGTGTCTCTTCAGTCTTTAATTTTAAATTAATTATATTCGATTTCCTTATTCTCTTGTTCATACCTGATACATCCCTAAGGGTCCACCGTATCACCATTTCTTAGGTGGACGGTTACGTCCTCTGTACCCAAGTTAGGGACCCAACCCTTCTAGGAGACCTCATCCTTTACCGTTGGGTGATGTTATAAGAACGGTCCCTTTAAGGTACATGCCGTCTTAGACCACCCGATGTCAGGTGTCCCAACGTTTCTCAACCTATACTGACTCGTACGTGCGTACCTTATACATAGTTCCTCCTTTTTCTGTCCTGACTAATTTTTCATACCTAGTGAAAATCAACGTGACCTCATCCTTTACTTTCTTTCTACCTCTACTTACTAGTCGTGAGAAGTCTTAGTTCGATTCTCACATATGAACTAAGACTGACCCTTAATAAATATTCGACCATTTTTCTTACGTTATTCTACTGGAACCTCTTCAATTATTATTTTTGGAGTCAAAAGTAAAGTTAGGGTTTATTTCCGTTACGGTTTCCTACAAGTTTGATTGTGTGTTAACGTGAGTAGAGTGTACGATCGTTTCGTTACGAGTTTTAAGAGGTTCACTCCCATCTCTTCCATCTTCTTGGTCTCTAGTTTAACGGTTGTAGGTGACCTAGTATCTTTTTCGTTCTCAAGGTCTTTTTGTAGATGTAGACGAAATAAGTGAATGTGGTTTCCAAAACTGACACACCTAGTGTTGTTTGACACCTTTTCAGAAGTTCTCTACCCCTATCGTCTACTAGAATGGACAGAGGACTCTTTAGACATACGTCTAGTTCTTCGTTGTCAATCTTGTCCTGTACTTTGTTTTCTGACCAAGTTTTGACCCTTCGTCACGTAGTCCCAACAAATAACAGTAGGACGGATAAATTGGACGTACGTCTCTTGTAGTACACTTTACGGTCCGACCTACTTCGTATTCGACCTTAGTTCTGACACCCCTCTTAATAGTTATTGGAATCTATATGTTTACTGTGGTGGGAATATCGTCTTTCGTTTCTCGTTGATTTCTCGGAGAACTACTTCCAGTTTCTCTCACTTTTCCGAATGAATTTTGAGTTACAAGTTTTTTGATTCTAGTACCGTAGGTCAGGGTAGTGAAATGTCGTTTATCTACCTCTTTGTTACCTTTGTCACTCTCTGAAGGAACAGGACCTGAGGTTTTAGTGACGTCTACCGCTGACGTCGGTACTTTCATTCTACGAACGAGGAAGCTTCTTTTCGAGACTGTTTGGATCTGTCACATAATTTTCCGTTTCTGTAATGAAACGACTATTACCACACATATCATTTCGATACCAAAAATGTCCTCAGTACATACCTACACACCCAACGTGATATTTCTTTCGACTCACAACTTCTTAACTACGAAAACTTGACACCACAACCTCTTCTGAGAACTCTCAGGGAACCTGATAGTTCCTCTCTCTCTACTCTAGTTCTCTAGAGTAGTTCTATAGTTCTCTAGAGGGACGTTCCTCTAGGTTGGTCAGTTAGGATTTCCTTTAGTCAGGACTTATAAGTAACCTTCTTGACTATGACTTCGACTGCGAGGTTATTAAACCGGTGGACTACACTTCTCGACTGAGTGACCTTTTCTAGGACTTCGATCCGTTCTAACTTCCGTCCTCCTTTTCCCCTACTGTCTTCTGCTCTACCAACCTACCGTAGTGACTGAACTACCTGTACTCAAACTCGTTCCAGAATCGCTACCACTTCCTGTCCCGTCGGACCGTGTGACGTCAGACACCCCAACGTTTCTCAGTTTGTGTTGACTCGCTGACTTGTTTTTGTTTTCGATTTTACCTTCAACTCTGTCATCTCTACTACCCAGTAAACGGATCGTCACTTTCTTAAGAGTCTATATCAACTCTTAATTCATATCTTTTTGGTTGTCGTATTGACGGTCTCTTTTCTATCCATTTTTTTCTTTTTCAATACCTTTACTACCTTTTGCAACGTCTTTTAATCGTTCACTTCAAAGTTCTTTCTTTCTTCCAGTTTGTTTCTAGACTTCTGTGATTTCTGATTCTTTTTTTTATCTCATAATGACCACTGTACTCCCGTCAAAGTTACCTCAACACAATATTGACCTTTGACTTAGGGTCCCAAAATTCAGTCCCACTAACGTCTCTGTAAGTTGTCGTTATGACGTGTCCCGTTCCTGGTTGGTCTTGTCGACGGTGGACCTGGTGACGTTGGTCCAGAACCTCAGGGACGCCCTCGTCCTCGATTGAGAAACGACTTAAACCCCCATTCTCGATCTCACCCTCCGTATGAGACTCCCAAACCCTATTGGTGTCTTCATAAAGTCATAAAATGTTAGTAATATCGATATGGATACGGATGTATGTGTCGACGAAATTAATTATAACTTTCAAAGAATGTAAAGGTTACGTACTTTCCCTCGTTACCAATTAAGTTTTGACCTAGGTATTCAGACACGGTGTTTGATTAAATCTCGGAGAGGTCATGGTTGGACACCTGACCCACGTAGTCTTTGACCAAAAAACAACAACGAACACGGACACAAATTGTTACTGAACCGGAGGTTCCTGTAAGGGAAATTCCTACCTTACTGTGTTTTTAGTCATAAATAAATATTCAAAGAGTCCAAACCCCCCCCCCCTAGTTTTCTAAAAGAAAAATAGATGTAAAAGAAAGGGTAAATACAATTTTATATTTATATGAACCTAATAGACTTATATGTCTTTCCTTACCGTGTCCTGTCTTCGTTTGTTTCAAAGAGGTAGGACCATAAATTTTTACTTCAATTATAATTATTGTTGTAGTCGAGTACACATAATAATTAATTCTGTTCGTGACACGATCTTTTAGAGTAAATCAGAACGGGTATTGGGATACTTCATTCATAAATAAAATGGGTAAAATATCCAGTGTTATGGATGTTTTCCATTAATTGAACGGATTCTAAAAGAGAAAACAACTTTATTGAAAGACCCGAGTTCTCCCGTGTTGTAGTTGTTTGGTTTTATACAGTTGAAAGTGCAGGGACAATTACAAGATGACCTGGTCTTTGCCGTATAGGTCAGTCGGTTAGGGGTTTGTGATTGGGTTGGCATATGAATAAAGGAATAAATAGTAATGAAGTTTGTTCCACCTGATACTCCAGGGTCGTTTAGCCTATGAAAAAAAAAAAAGAGAGAGGAAGAACAAGAAATAAGGAATGGGACCCTTTCAAAGGATGGAAGGTGGGATAAAACGTCAAGAGGTTTACCTCTGACAGACGAAGTACTATTCTGAAGTACTTCGTAAAGAAACATAGTGGACTTAAAAGTAGAGATTAGTAAGAATTTTTTTTTTTTTTAGAAAGTATTTGATCTTACCAAGGAAGGTATTTTGAAGGGAACTGATCCTCACTCCTTCGGTGTGACCCTGGGACGACAGGGACCCTATTAGAGTCCTTTCTGACGTAACTCTCTGTCAGTTGGTGGATCTTCGTTCAGATAAAACCAAGAAAGAAGGTGTATCATGAAAATCGGAAATTTCTAGTGTCTCGTTCCAGTTTTCTTTTATTACTGCTACGATCTTTCTCTTCTTTTCCTCCTTCTTCAAATTCTTTGACGAAGGTCTACTGTTTCCATCGGGGAGCTACAGACGTCGGACGGGAGGGTTCTTACCTAGGTACAGTAGAAAGTGTTTGTAGACTTATGTTTGTCCCGACTAAAGGGTCTTTAAGTCACTTTATAATGAAACGTTTTGACTTACGTAAAGTCTGTCTTTATATTTCTACCTGTGGACTGTGGAGACAAGAGAAGGTTGAGAGAAACCTTTTTCTAGTCCACTTCTTCAAGAGGAAGACCGAAAGATCTTGGACTTGAACGAGAAGGTTAAGAAATTATGAAGGGGCTTCAGGGGTTATCAGGACCAAACTCTGGAGTAAGATTCCTAGCGGTTTTGATCGTGTTTAGGAAGATGTAAGTTTTGCGAATAGAGTACCTTTTTCGTTGTCCGTCGTCTCCTTAAGTCCGGTGGGGTTCAGTGGTCGCACCGGACTCCCTACACCTTTGACCTGGTACGGAATCCCTACTCCGTACTCTGCCGACCATGTGATAGTAATGACTTTGAACTTCCCCCCAAGTGAACTCCGGACACCAACTGAAGAGTTGAGACGACCTCCCCCCGTGTGCGGTTATTCCTTTAACGTCAGGGATTTATTTGTTATTCGACCCTTGGACTCGTCGTTGTTCCCTCTTCCGTCCCCGACGACCGGACCCGTCTCGACCGGTACTCCCTCGTTTGTTTCGTTTCTAAATTTGACGTTCTTACGGAACAGTTAAGTCTGAGGGGTCCGTCAGGGAAACTCCCAGGTTTAACGGTCAGTGGTTAGGAAGTCTAAACCATCTTAAAAATTTCGTCCTGTGAAACAAGTTAGGAAAGTAAACGGTTTATTCTTATACTCTCGGTCTCCCCTGTTCACTGAACGGTTCCCGGGTTGTTTCAGGATCTAGTAAATAATATGGTGTCCGGATGACCCTCAATGACAAAAAAGAGGTGACTAAAGAGTAAAGTTTCTATGAAAATTTTAGAAAGGTGTACATTTCATACACACATACATCGCGATTCTGAGACTTTATTCGAACAATTTAAGAAAGAGAGGTCACCAGGAACTATGCAAACTTGACACCACAACCTTTTCTGAGAACTCTCAGGGAACCTGACGTTCCTCTAGGTTGGTCAGGTAAGACTTCCTCTAGTTGGGACCCTAAAGAAACGTTCCTTACTACGATTTCGACTTCGAGGTCATGAAACCGGTGGAGTACTCTTCTCAACTGAGTAACCTTTTCTGACACGACGACCCTCCCTAACCCCCGTCCTCCTCTTCCCCTGCTGGTTCCTGCTCTACCGACCTACCGTAGTGCCTGAACTACCTGCACTCAGACTCACTTGAGACCCTCTACCACTACCTATCCCTCCGGACCGTACGACGTTAAGTACCCCAGCGTTTCTCAGTCTGTGCTGACTCACTGTCTTGATTGATTGGTATTTGGAGTCTTTACGTAGAGGATCAGCCAATAAGATATCGAGTAAAATATAAAATTAGAAATTCATTAGTTTCAATAACTAGGAAAACAAACATTATAAAAGTGAAAAATCGTTATCGAAATAACTATATGATATGGTATTTTAAGTAAGAAAATTTCACATGTTAAGTCACGAAATACATTGGTAGTGGTGGTTGATTAAGGTCTTATGAAAGTAGTGGGGTTTGACGACATGTACAATCATCAGTGTTGACAAAGAGGAGAGGGGGATCAAAGATTAGATGAAAGATAGAGAACTATCTTTGGTGATTAGATGAAAGATAGAGATATCTCAACGGATATAACCTGTCAAGTATATATGTATATATACCTTAGTATATTCTACACAGGAAAGCGCCGTCCGAAGAAAGTAAATCGTATTACAAAGTTCCAAGTAGTTACAAAATCGTACATAGTCTAGTTTAACGGTTGTAGGCGTCCTAGTACCTTTTTCGTTCTCTCAAGATCTTTTTGTAGATAAAGACGAAATAACTAATACGGTTTCGGAAACTGACACACCTAGTGTTATTTGACACCTTTTAAGACTTTCTCTACCCTTATGGTCTGGTGGACTGGACGGAGAACTCTTTGGACATACGTCCAGTCCTTCGTCGTCAATCTTGACCTGTATCTTGTTGTCTGACCAAGGTTTAATCTTTCCTTATGCAGTTCCGACATATAACAGTGGGACGAATGAATTGAATATACGTCTCATGTAGTACTCTTTGTGACCCGACCTTCTTCGTGTTCGAACTTAGTTCTGACGGCCCTCTTTATAGTTATTGGAGTCTATACGTCTACTGTGGTGGGAATACCGTCTTTCACTTCTCCTCGATTTTTCGGAGAACTACTTTCACTTTCTCCTCTCACTTTTTCAACCGAATTTCGAGTTGTAAGCCTTTTGATTCTAGTACCGTAGGCCAGGGTAGTGAAGTACCCTTTATCTACCCCTTTGTCACCTTTGTCATAGTCTGAAATAAAACACCCCGAGGTTTTAGTGACGTCTACCACTCACTTCGGTACTTTAATTTTATGTGAATGAGGAACCTTCCTTTCAATACTGGTTGGATCTATGGTATAACTTTTCGTCTCTATAATGAAACGGTTGTTTCCAGACAGATCAGTTCCGGTACAAAAAGGGTCACCAGTACATACCTACACTCAACCAGTCACTTCTTTCGACTCCCGACTTCTTAACTACGAAAACTGGACACCACAACCTCTTCTGAGAACTCTCAGGGTACCTGACGTTCCTCTAGGTTAGTCAGGTAGGATTTCCTCTAGTCAGGACCCACAAGTAGTCTTCCTGACTACGATTTCGACTTTGAGGTTATAAAACCGGTGGAGTACACTTCTCGACTGAGCAACCCTTTCTGGGACTACGACCCTCCCTAACTCCCGTCCTCCTCTTCCCCTGCTGTCTCCTACTCTACCGACCTACCGTAGTGGTGGAGCTACTCAAACTCACTTGAAGCCCTCAACCACTACCTGTCTCTCCGGACCACACTACACTAAGTATCCCAGCGTTTCTCAGCCTGTGGTGACTCGTTGACTTGACTTGACTTAGAAAGTACAGAAAAAGTGACGACTTATTGTAAAATGATGTCAATACGGTGTAAAACAAATAAGTGTGTTCTATTCCTTGTAAACCGAACAAAGTCTGAAAACTGATAATGGTTATTAACATTATACTTGTACATCCCTATCCAAAAACACACTTGTACAAAAATCAAACCAACCCATACAGATTATTGATACAAATTGTAGAACTTCTTGACGGTTTATCAAAAGATTTTCCCTGTCTTGATAAAATGTAGGGATAGTAGTTGTATACTCCCAGACCGAAAAGGTGTAGAGGACTTGTAAAGAACAGAAAAATAGAATCGGTAGTACCCCCGTCCCCTATTCAACATAGATTGACGGTGAATCTAAACGTAAAGGGAAGCTGTTTAGTATAACCTGTAGAAAAGTACAGGAATAACCGGTAAACATACAAAAGTAACCTCTTTACGAATAAGTTTAGGAAATGGGTTAAAAATTATCGTAAGAAAACAAAAATGACAAATGAAAAAGTAAAAAGTTACTTAAAAAATTGATTCCATGTGATAAGTATCCTTTCATCGGTTTAGTATCCAAAAGTCTTACTTAATACTAATTTCGTTTGTGTGGACCAATGTATGTTTAGTAAAGTACTTTGTCTTATAATGAAGATGAGGTTTTCGAAACAAGTTCGGGAGTGGGTTGGAGGTGTTGGAGGAAGAAGGAGGTCTAATTGGTGATACGTCTGTAGATTGTGGTAACTAATAAAAGCGGATAAAACCCTTGTGTTTATTTGTCTTAGTTTAACACACACAAGAAAACACAGACCGAAGAAAGGTGTGACAAAACCCCCATAAGTTACTACAACAATGTACTTCGTTATCGAACCAGGAAGAGAGCGGTTTATAGTAAAGTGACATACTTATAAAGTGATAAATAAGTAGGTGACGTGACAACTATCGATAAAGTAAACGAAGTTTATAAAACAATAAGGTGTACATTAATACAAAACATGCTAAATAATATTAATCCAGAACAAGTGGTAACAATCTAAACAAGAATCTATAAAACCTAAAAAATTATGGTAGGATTTAATATAACAAAGAATTTAAAGTAAAGTATTAACAATGACCATACATCTACTAAGTGCAAATATGTCACTGGTCGACAAGTTCAAGTAAATGATTAGATCATCAGATATATACCTAAGTGTAAAAAACGTGTGTGTGAATACCACGGACACTTATTTTCCTTAAATAAAGAAGGAAATGTTAAGAATATGGGTCCTATAGCTCTTATAACAACTCCTCTTCACTATCATTATTCGTAAGAACAGAACAAGGAATATAATATTTGTGAAATTTATAAAATGGTAATTTATACTATGAACGAGTTCAAAAGGAATATCGATAGAGAATTAGTCTAATCTTTTAGAAGAGGAAGATTCAAACTATTTTCGAATAAAAAAATCGTACTTACTTACAATGTAAATAGTTTACGAAAGAGGTGTAAGTGACTTTAATATAATTAAAAAGAGGAAATAGTACGATTACATTTATTGTAACTAACTATATGTTTATAATCAGGTTTGAACGGAAGGACCTCATTCATGTTGAACCAGTAAAGGTGTCCCAAATCAAGTGATCCTATAAAACGTGACCACAAATACTCTGTCTGACGGATATTAAAAGGAAAGAATGTTACCGAAACAACCCATAACTATAGTTTTAATACGACCGGAGTATTTTACTCTTCACAAGTGAACAAAAGACTATATCGAAGACATACTGACTATGTCAAAAAGAAGTTTACAGATCATTTTTAAGTAACTTCTTCGGTAGATGTTGATGTCCCAAAAAATCTATAAAAAACTACCATTCTAAAGTTTGGTATCTTTGTAAAAACAAAAATTATATATCGGGATGAGTCTATAAGATAAAGAGTACGTCAGAATTATTGAACATAAAAATTTTCTTGACTGGATTTTAAAGTTGAAATAAAAGTTTTACAATTAATGTACGAGAGTATAAAGATTCAGTCATTCTAACTATCGGCTTCTTGACTACGAAAACTTGACACCACAACCTTTTCTGAGAACTCTCAGGGAACCTGACGTTCCTCTAGGTTGGTCAGGTAAGATTTCCTCTAGTCGAGACCCACAAGAAGCCTTCCTTACTACGATTTCGACTTTGAGGTCATGAAACCGGTGGAGTACGCTTCTCAACTGAGTGACCCTTTCTGAGACTACGACCCTCCCTAACCTCCGTCCTCCTTTTCCCCTACTGTCTCCTACTCTCCCGACCTACCGTAGTGACTGAGCTACCTGTACTCAGACTCACTTGAGGCCCTCTACCACTGCCTGTCCCTCCGGACCGCACGACGCTAAGTACCCCAGCACTTCTCAGCCTGTGCTGACTCGTTGACTTGACTTGACTTGACTTCTAACTATCACTACGGTGGAAAATTAAAAGTATAACAAATAAACAGACGGAGAAAAAGAGTCACTAAGACTGGTCCTGTGGACAATTAGAGGAGTTTCTTAAACACAAGCGAAAATTCATGTAGAGAACATACATAAATTTTCTACGAACAAGGAACCTTCTTTTCAATACTGGTTAGATCTGTCCAATAATTTTTCATCTCTGTAATGAAACGGTTATTTCCAGGTAGATCAGTTTCGATACCAAAAAGGTCGTCAGTACATACCTACACGCTCAACCTGATATTTCTTTCGGCTCGTGGTTTCTTAACTACGAAAACTTGACACCACAACCTCTTCTGAAAACTCTCAGGGAACCTGTCGTTCCTCTAGGTTGGTCGGGTAGGATTTCCTTTAGTCAGGACTCATAAGTAACCTTCCTAACTACGACTTCGACTTTGAGGTTATGAGACCGGTGGACTACGTTTCTGGACTGAGTAACCTCTTCTGGGACTACGACCCTTTCTAACTTCCGTCCTCTTCTTCCCCTGATGTCTCCTACTCTACCAACCTACCGTAGTGACTCAGTTACCTGTACTCAAATTCATTCGAGACCCTCAACCACTACCTGTCCCTCCGGACCGCACGACATCAGGTACCCCAACGTTTCTCAACCCGTGTTGACTCGTTGACTTGACTTGAACATACACAACCAAAGATAAATTAATTAAAGTCCAAAAAAGAGATAATAAAAAAGAGGGTGAAAGAATACCAAAGTAAACTAGAAGATAACGAAAAATTTCAGAAGAGAGTTGGTTTGACTTGCCAAACAAGAAGAGGTCTATACAGAGTATTAAAGGTTGGAGGAACGGAAACGACTATATCAAAGATGACAAATATTTTTTAGGGAGATGGGAGATAGTTTTAATACGGTAAAAAAAGTTCACTTTCACTTCAGTGAGTCAGCACAGACTGAGAACGCTAGGCCACTTGACATCGGGTGGTCCAAAGAGGGAGGGACCCTAAGAGGTCCGTTCTTATGACCTCACCCAACGGTAAAGGAAGAGGTCCCCTAGAAGGGCTGGGTCCCTAATTTGGGTCCAGAGGGCATAACGTCCGTCTGTGAAATTGGAGACTCGGTGGTCCCTTCGTTAAGGTTAAAAAAAATTCCGAGAAGAGTTTACGCTAGAAGAGGTTTTTTGTAAGGGACAGGGAAAGAATAAATTATAGGAGACTCGAAAACGTCGGGTCAAACGACAAGAATCCAGTCATAAATCTGGGACCGAACATATTCTCGGGATAAGGAAGGTAATCGGGGAATTTCTAACTCGCGAGTGAAAAAGACTTTCCGGGTGGTACCACGACACGTGTTTTTTCGACGAACCATTCGTCACCATAAACATTAAGTTTAAGTACTCAATATAAGTGTGTTTTATTTGGACAAATATCGTCATTAATATTTAATTGTTGAACTTGTAAATCTCAGTTTGTGTATATACTTCTCAAACTCATTTTTTTCCAAGTAATTTTTTTTTTTTAAAAGGGACGAAGATTTACTGTTGGTATATAGTAGGTCTCGATTGTAAATTGAACTGTAAAACGAAAAAGACCGATAGTGAATTTTGGGTGTAAAAAAGGGGAATAAATTCCTTTTATCAATCTACCCTGTTCCGAAAAAAAAAAAATTCGACTTTCTACTCTTCTACTTCTTTAACGAGTTCTTTTTTATTCGATTTCCTATTAAAGAATATAACATTCACCTATCACGTGTAGTTTTTGTGTCCCGAAACGTTCAAATTTACTCAATACCAGGTCCAACGATATTTCCGAAGTCCCGTTCTGAATTTTGGGTCCTTTCCTTTTTTTGTTTTTGTTTTTGTCCCGTATACAACTGACATTCCATGTATAAAACCTCCGGGTAAACGTCCCGACTATTGTATATGTACATTTTTCCTACTTAGAATGGAATGTCGTGTTTCGTGTTATAACGTCGAATGATTTTTATAGTCTATCTGGAGAACTCGAGAGTACTAGACGGAGTTGGATCAGTTTCTACGTTTTGAGTCACGTATTAAAGGTGTCGTACCTTTCTCTTTGGTCGACTTGAATCCTTAGTAGAAGTCATTTTCGTCTGACATTCTCATCCCTCAGATTCTTGAAGTCTCTTCTTTGGACACAAGTATGGAGTTTACGGTTGTATGGACGACATCCTGGAACCCGTCCGACAAGTAAAAGAGATTTTGTACCGAAAAAGTAGACACTTTAAACCGATGAGTACGATGAGTACCCAATAATGTACAGTCTACGGAGTATGGAGCAAGAGGTACACACCAATCACCACAAACTCGACATCTACAGTGACCACTATGTCCATCCTAAAAAAAAAAAGAACAACAAATAAGAAGAATCATCGGTGTTTTTCTCGGTACCGGATAAAAGGTCCGGATTCTAGGTTGTATTACGGAATTGATCTTTTTACTTCGAACTGTGTTTAAACGTTACTTGTGTATTAGAACCCTCTTTTTTATTAAGACTGACGGTACAAAACGGAGTATATTTTATTGTCAAGTTTTCTACCCATTGTATTTGGATCCATCCGGGAACTCGGTTTCTTTTATAAAGTCGGTGAAGTACCATAAGGACTGATCTAGGGTCCTGAGTTTAATATAAGTGTCACCCTTCACCCTACGTAAGTTACCGGTTCCAAACTTTAGTTTTAGAAAGGGAAGGATTAATACACTACGACCCTTTTCAATGGTCCATCAAGAACGGAAGGGTACGAGGTCACATAGGGATGGTACGGACCACTTTGACTTGACGGACTTAAACTAGTTTGTGGTTCGATAGAGAATTGCCTTTTAATCAAGTTGATGTCCAGTCAGTTGGGGTACGTCTTCTTGTCGTCTGTAGACGGACTTGTGTTTCTGTTCCGACCCAAACACCTAAATTTTAGTTTTCTAGTTGGAGTGGTAATCTGCATCGTGAACTTGTGTTTCAGTATAAGAAAGTGAATGATCGTGTAGATGCTCCGCCGTTGAACCAGTTCGAGTCATAACTTGACGAATGATGAGTCAAAGGTATCTTTTCGAATCACCCCTATTTACAATGTATTCTTCTTGGTGAACACTGTGTTCTTCACGGTGTCGACTAATACACTGTTCTTTGGATTTATTGGTGTTAGGAGTGAAGTCAACGGTGTCTTTATGACAGTATATCAGTGTAATGTGGGGATCGAAGAATTAGGTGAAATCGATTGTTCAAGTGGTCTAGTTCATATAATAGACGTTGAGAATGATTTTGGGCATACAGTGAGTATATAGGGTAGACTATTTGACACGACTTAAATCGTGATTGTTTCAAACAGAACTACTTACAGTAGATTAAATGATTCGATTACCTTAAATCTCTTAAAGTTCAAAAAAGAATGTCGGAGTCAACAATTTAAAGCTCACTTTAAAATACGAGGTAGAGTCATTAACAATAATGAGATCCCAACCAACAAAAAGGAAAAAAAAAAAAAACGTAAAAAATTTTTGNGGAAAAAAAAAAAAAAAACGTAAAAAATTTTTGTGTCAGAAGAGGGATAGGGAAGGTAGACACTGACAACCTCTACGACCTCGGTGAAACGAGTCTGTGTGTGTTTCCCCGACAGACTTTTGTCTGAATGTACTTCTTTGGATTTTACTCTATAATTTAATCTCTTGTACCTTAGACAATTGTAGAAACTCGGGGTCCTCGTTCGATAAGGACTTGTTATAGAACAAAAAGGGTCAATATAAGGGTCAGTTATGTAAAGGAAATCCGAAATTGGTAAAATTTAATCTAAAAGTAAGTGAATCTTCAAAATTGATTGTTTCTTTTTTTTGTCTCTAATAGACTGTTCATGACAACGATGATATTAAGTAAAAGTAAATTTTTTTTTTTTGTGATCTATGTCGAAATACTTACTTAGGTTCTTTCACTTTGAAAACTTACAGTGCAAATGTTGTAGAGTTTAAATATTGTCTTCATCCAATTTTGTGTAAGTTCCTTAATTTTCTTCTCTCCCCCTTGTTTAGTAAATTGATGTAAAAATTGACAAGAGGTATTCTCGTCCTTTCCCTTTGAATCATTTCGTAGAAATCAGTGTTGTCGTTCGTTTCCTCCTCGTGACGTTGTAGATGTCCTTGTGATTACAAAGACTTTCTGTGGTACAAGATTCACGTTTGGACCTTGTATGGACGGTCTGGTTTAGTCCTAGTTTTAATTGTGAACCTCGCAGGACGTTCTTCTATTTAGTGTTTATTGAAGTAAATGAAACGAAGGAAAGTATAAATAAGTCCACCGAAATCGGGGGGACTGACTTGACCGACTGTCGTCAACACTACCGACGTTCTGTTAACGGGGGTGAAGCCACATACGTCTGCCGGGAGGGGGTGTCTCGACAGAAAAGTGTTGAGATTTTCGGGTCTCTCCATGTATCTGTAGATGATCTTGATGGTCTGACGCCGAGATTTTCTCGAGATTAACCCCGTTCTAAAGTGTCTAAAAGTATTGTTGAAAGACTCAACTACATATAAAAACCTCTTCTACTTCTGAGTATTAAAGTAGGAGTCAAAGAAATTCTTCATTCTCTTTTCATCCCCATCGAAGATTTGGGAATTAAGTACAGTGGAGAGGTTTTGATTTACAGGTTGACTGAGGTCCTTGCGAGGAAAATTGAAGTCCAAAACGGTTCCATCATATACTGTGGAAATAGGTTTCCACAAATTTAATTTTATGTTGGGACAGAGTTCAATGTGGATAATCAAAATTCCCGATCAAGATAAACCATCAGTTGGGATTACGAATATTTTATACCCAAAGGTTATAAGGGAGGGTAAAGTGTCTTTGTATTATATGTTTTAGTCTTCTCTAGTGTCGGAAGTAGTGTTGGAATGTGTGTACTGGCTCCTCTACTGGAAGATGGTCGACGGGGGTATTGAGTTAAATACGTGTGACTCATATCTACGATTACCCTGGGTCTGAAGAGGTGACTGTTTTGTCTTCCGTCACGAAACATTTAATTGTCTGTAAGTTTCTGTTGTCTTCTTGAGGTCCGAGTCAAGGGACTGTCATATAACTAATAGTTAACAGGATTTTACACAAGAAGATGGTTAGTCGTAGTGACCGTAGGTAAATTTATTTTTGTTTTGAGGTCTGAGTTAAATGACTATTGTATACCTCACTTAAACGGGATTTTTAATATAAAATATTAAATTTTGTATAAAATATACCGGAAGAAAACATCTATCGGGTTTCCTCACAAAAATTAATTGATGATTTATCATTATGGATAATGATAAAAAACAAAAGATTATTTTGTATACTACGATTTTTCTCATTCGATACTCGTTTGTCTGAAATATGAATTTTAGTGTTCTTTCGTGATTATCAGAAAGATGTCTCTAGAAATTGTCCTTTTACTGGTGATGAGACCCTCTCTACGGTAAAGACCAAAGAGGTTTCTCAAGACTTTGTGTTAGAAAGGAATTTTTTTTTTTTTTTTTTTTCTTACGAAACCTTTATCAAAATATGTGTAGGAGAAGATAATGACGCCTCTTCCGTTACCGTGGGGTGAGGTCATGAGAACGGACCTTTTAGGGTACCTGCCTCTTCGGACCATCCGACATCAGGTACCCCAGCGATCCTCAGCCTGTGCTGACTCGCTGAAGTGAAAGTGAAAAGTGAAAGTACGTAACCTCTTCCTTTACCGTTGGGTGAGGTCACAAGAACGGACCTCTTAGGGTCCCTGTCCCCTTGGACCACCCGACGGTAGATACCCCAGCGTGTCTCAGCCTGTACTAACTTCACTGAATCGTCGTCGTCGTCGTCGTCGTCGTCGTCGAAGATGATGATTAACACAACCCTGACCCCTCCATCCATACCTCCATCCATCTTTCCTCTGACTTACTGAGACGTCTTTTGACTTTATTTTAGAAAACAGAACAGAAAAAGGAAAAGATAAGAGGAAAAAAAAAATTTCGGAACCGGTTCAAAGTTCAAACCAAGGTTACACTTCACTCCTTCTTTAGAGACAATACACTAAGATATGAGGGGATGTTCACATCTTATCAGTTAAATGTTTTATTCAGTTTTAATACGTTTAGGTTTTTCTTATCTACTCGGTTCTAATCGGTAATAAAAGATTGGGATGACCGTAAGCTAGGAAAACTATTCTAAAAAGTTTAGTTAAACGACGTTTACATAAATATTCATGGTACTTAGTACATTGGAGTGAATCCCCTGTATTTCAGAATTTCATTTACAAGATGCAATAAAGGTTTTTTTTTTTAGGTGAACCAACTTCTGTAACAGTAACTGATCCCCTTTTTTTTTGTTTGAGTTCAATCTGAACATTACGGTCTTTGAGTCATCGAACATAATCAAAGGAAGGGGGGTCTGAACCCTTAAAAAACCGTCTGTTAGGTTTTATTACACAAGGTTCTGTCTTTTTAGTAATGGGATAGTCCTTCGAAATCTTAAGAAAACATCTTTCTATCACTGGTCGTTTGAGAGTTTACAATATGAATCCGTACTTTATAGGTTTAACGTTTGTAATAGTAGTACTTAAAAAAAGAAGTACCTTGATTTTAGTTATTAATAAATAAGAATGTTCTTTATGAGATGATAAACGACGGAAACCCGTTTTTGACTTTCATTTTCTGAAGTTTAGAAATATTTGACTGTTTCGTTGACCCAAAGTATCTAACCAAAGAATTTCCGAGTCAGTAGTAATATATGATGTAATAAGAAATTTACGGGATTTAGGTAGGTCCTCCTAGAAACGAAGAAAATTTATAGAGATACGAGGGGGTCAATTTATCTCATGAAACATAAATTATTAATAATTAAAGTCTGAATCCTCTTTTATGACTTCAGTATTCTTTCAATAATAAGAAACTTTTCATTTAAAACGACTATCGTATTAAAATGAATAAATTGTGGGGGTAACGTGTTTTTTGAATAGAAACGGTTTAGAATCAAAGAGTTCCACAGAAAAGTAACAGTACACTTACCTCTCTTCTTTTTTCTTAATAGGATCGAAATCTTTAAATGAAAATTTCGTGTGTGTTTTGGAGGCAATCCCAACTTTCGTGACCGATACGAGACCTTTACTTCGGTCGAGGAAAGACGGTTTCCTATGAACTCGGGAAATAAGAAAACGGGTCTTTTTCGTAGGAGTAATTTCTCGGTTATTTAATTTATATGGGCTCTTCCGTTTTTTTTTATTTTTATTTTTTAGGTCTTCTTTTCGTGGGTAGTCCCACGGATTCCTTTTGTGTTGACAGGTAAAGTACACAAACACAATCAGTGGTAGTTCAAATCTTGTTTGAGGCTCCTTTGTCGACAAAAACTTTTTACACTTATCGAGGATGGAAGTAAAGTTACTGTCAGACCTCTCGGAAGCAGAACCGACCGAGGCCGACTTCAACCGAAGAAGCCACATTAAGGACCCCTCCTTGTGCTATCTTTATTCGGACTGCCAAGTAGGAAGGGAATGTGGTACTGAATACGTGTCCATGGTGAGTCGGGTGGGCCAGGTCCGAGTGTCGTATGTCTGTATTTGTTCGGTGTCCACGGAGAAGGGGGTGGGAACAATCGTAGGGACGACGGACCTCGAACGCTAGGCCACTTTTCGAGGACCGTGTACGCGATAAAGACTTTGAAGGTAGTTATTAATTACAGTTGACACTGTTTCGGTCGTTCATTAGTATTAGGTTTATGACAAGTTGTGACCCCGACAACGGGTCGGTAGTTTAGTATTAAATGATTTAATGTAATGAGACACGAGGGCTATGTTTGTGTCGTTCCTTTGTCTCCTTTCTTTTACTGATTGCACCAAAGTTTAGACGACGTGCGTACCATAAAACGATGACTTCATCCAAACTTTACTCGTTAAATTTTGTAAAAGTCATGTTGTCACAGTGAAAAACGTCACTTAACCAGACTACTTTGGGACACTTAGAGAACGAAGGATTAAATGTCAAAGTTAGGAACGAGTTTTAGTGTAGACACACACTACACAAACACGTAAGTACTACGGTTCTTTAATTTTGGCCGTAATTATAGTTATCACAATTTCCCCTCTTTTTTTACCAATTTCGGTCTATATTTGAGTTCTTTAAGAAATATCTATTTTTCGTTTTTTTGCATTAATGTTAAAATTCGAAGTTACGAATGAAAAACATACAGAGGTTTTTTTTCAGATAGTTCTGATTTTCTATCTATTCTCTTATCTATTCCAATAATCCAAGTATGAAATAAAAAGAATTACTATTAATAGTTGTCAAAATACTTTCATCGGTTACTGTCCTTATTTATTTTTACGAATGTGTACAGTATTAACAACCATGTCAATGAGTGGATACCTTATTAAGGTAATTCTGAATAAACTTAATATACAGTGGATACTTTCACTTTCATTTCAGTGAGTCAGCACAGGTTAAGAAACATTGGGACACCTGACATCGGGTCGTCCGAGGAGACAGGTACTCTAAGAGGTCCGTTCTTATGACCTCACCCAACGGTAAAGGAAGAGGTCCCCTAGAAGGGTTGGGTCCCTAACTTAGGTCCAGAGGACGTAACGTCCGTCTGCGAAATTGGAGACGCGGTGGTCCCTTCGGGATACCTATTACGATTTTCTAAATAAACGAAGGTCTTTTCAGTAAATTGTAGTTGTACCTTATCACGATCTAGAAATACAAGGGACCCAACCCTTCTAGGGAACCTCTTCCCTTGTCGATGGGTGAGATTATAAGACCGGACCTCTTAAGGTACCCGATAGGTACCCCAGTGTTTCTCCGTCTGTACTGACTCACCGAAATGTGAGGTGACCTGGTGTTTGTAAAAATTTTTCCTTTTCTTTTTAGAACTCACAATGTCTTCTCCTGGTTATATTAAAGACCGAAATAGGTTCATTTCTGTAATTTTTATTGGAATGTAAGTGGTAATGATTGTAGATAATAGTAGTGGTAAAGTAATTCTTTCTTGTAAAGTAGTTCTTTCTTTAAAAAGTCTTGTCTCAGTGTCTCTTTTTCTATCAGGAAGGGACCTAAGGTCCCAATTCTTTTGTCCGTTGGAAAGTGGGTATAGGATAATGAAACAAGAATAAAAGGTCGTCGGGTTCTTCTGGTACCAGTACCCGGTACCATATATGCAGATCCCTGGTCATGACCCCTTAATGACGATATGGAGATCTGATATCGTATAAAAGAGGAGTTTCCGTAGTGACCGTGTTTAGTCGTCTCGATACGTTTTGATAAAGAGTTGGAACTTAAACTCTTCTTAATCTTAACCACGAACCCGTAATAAGTTTTACCAGAGTTGTAGTTAATCCTGTAAAAAGGGGGATTTTATAAAGACATTCCTTACTCAGGTTCATAATGACTTGGGTCAAAGTCATATAATAGTATATGTAGTGTATTCCTTAAGTCGGAAATTTTTTCTTTTTCAGCTAATCGGGAGTTGTAATGAAGGTTCTAACAACCTCAAGTGACCTAGTTATTTTAAAATGTCTACTCTTTTGTCTTTCATTCATTGGACAGTTTTGACAAGGTATCATTCAGTATCTTCTTTGTGCAAAGTATCCATACAGTTGTTGAGACTATTGTACACCATAGTTTTCATAGAATTACTTTTTTTGACTCTTACTTTAAGTATTAAAGTATGGTATCGGTGATTTCAAAGTCTTATTTTTAGTATTCTACTAAACTCCTCTCTCCAATTCGAACATATTTTGTGTGTTTTTATTAACACTTCGTTGATTCGTTGTATTGTTTCTATTTTTGGTAATCCCATTTTTGTACAAGGCAATTTTAAAGATGGTTCGTACTTTTGTAAAAATTCCCGTTTATACGTTATTGTTTCGATTTGAACATCGTTATCAAAACGTTTTTACTTTTGTCTCGAGAGAAACGATGCTGTTATGTTCAGGATAAAAGTCAAGTCAACGCAGGCTGAGAAACACTGGGGTACTTAACGTCGTGCTGTCCGGAGGGATAGGTAGTGGTTGAGGACCTCCAGTGAGTCTGAGTACAGGTAGTTCAGTCACTACGGTAGCTCGGTAGAGTAGGAGACAGCAGGGGAAGAGGACGGGGGTTAGGGAGGGTCTTAGTCCCAGAAAGGGTTGCTCAGTTGAGAAGTGTACTCCACCGGTTTCATAGCCTCAAAGTCGAAATCGTAATCAGGAAGGTTTCTTTAGGGTCCTGACTAGAGGAAATCCTACCTGACCAACCTAGAGGAACGTCAGGTTCCCTGAGAGTTCTCAGAAGAGGTTATGGTGTCAAGTTTTCGTAGTTAAGAAGCTGCGAGTCGAAAGAAGTGTCAGGTTGAGAGTGTAGGTATGTACTGGTGACCTTTTTGGTATCAGAACTGATCTGTCTGGAATCAGCCGTTTCATTACAGAGACGAAAACTTATACGATAGATCCAACCAGTATTGAAAAGAAGGTTCCTCATTCACAGAAAATTAAAGTACCGACGTTAGTGGTAGACGTCACTAAAACCTCCGGGGGTTTTATTTCAGACTGTGACAAAGGTGATAAAGGGGTAGATAAAGGGTACTTCAACTACCCTGGTCTACGGTACTAGAAGTAAAAGACTTACAACTCGAAATTCGGTGGAAAAAGTGAGAGGAGAAAGTGAAAGTAGTCCTCCGAAAAATCCAGGAGAAGTGAAAGACGGTATTCCCACCACAGTAGACGTATAGACTCCAATAACTATAAAGAGGGGCGTTAGAACTAAGGTCGAATATAAGAAGGTCAGGTCATAAAGAGTACTACATGAGACGTATATTCAATTTATTCGTCCCACTGTTATAGGTCGGAACTGTATGAGGAAAAGGATAAACCTTGGTCAGACAACAAAGTACAGGTCAAGGATGACAACGAAGGACTGGACGTATGTCCAAAGAGTTCTTCGTCCAGTCCACAAGACCATAAGGATAGAGAAGGTCTTAAAAGGTGTCGAATAACACTAGGTGTGTCAGTTTCCGAAACCGTATCAGTTATTTCGTCTTTATCCACAAAAAGACCTTGAGAGAACGAAAAAGGTACTAGGTCACCTACAACCGTTAAACTAGAGACCAAGGAGACGGAAAAGATTTTGGTCGAACTTGTAGTCCTTCAAGTGTCAAGTGCATAACGACTTCGGACCGAACCTCTTAAGACTCGTAATGAAATGATCGTACACTCTACTCACGTTAACACGTCATCAAACTCGTAAGAAACCGTAACGGAAAGAAACCTTAACCTTACTTTTGACTGGAAAAGGTCAGGACACCGGTGACGACTCAAAAGGTTTAAACGACCGTATAACTCACGTCGTGAAATTGTCGTAGTAAAAAGTCCTAAACTTTCTCGAGTTGACCTTAAGATAGTGGAGGTGATCGAAACAAGCATCACTACGAAAGATTCCGGGTGAACTGAAGTGTAAGGTCCTACAGACCGAGATCTACTCACTAGTGTGGTAGTACTAATAGACCCATCATTGCTAGAAAAAACATATCAAGAAGACACATAAGAACGGTGGAGAAGAATTATAGAAGACGAAGACAATCCAGGTATGGTAAAGACAGGAATAGTTCTGGTAGAAACGTACTTTATAAGGGAACCATAGAGATTAGAAGAACTTCTCTAGAGATCAGAAAGGGTAAGACAAGAAAAGGAGATAAAGAAACGTAACTAGTGACTTCTTCTGAAATAGAGAAGAACGATAAGAGACCTTGAGACGTAAGTCTACGAATATAGAAAGGAAAAGAGGAAACGAAAAACGGAGAGAAGAAAAGTGTCGATATACATTCCGAAAGGGTCTGTCGGTAAAATGAAAAAACGTAAAGAAAAGGTACCCCTACCAGAACTAGGGACCAGAGGACATGTTACAGTGCTTGGAGTAAGGTATCAAGTAGTCCGTGAGANNGGAACCATAGAGATTAAAAGAACTTCTCTAGAGATCAGAAAGGGTAAGACAAGAAAAGGAGATAAAGAAACGTAACTAGTGACTTCTTCTGAAATAGAGAAGAACGATAAGAGACCTTGAGACGTAAGTCTACGAATATAGAAAGGAAAAGAGGAAACGAAAAACGGAGAGAAGAAAAGTGTCGATATACATTCCGAAAGGGTCTGTCGGTAAAATGAAAAAACGTAAAGAAAAGGTACCCCTACCAGAACTAGGGACCAGAGGACATGTTACAGTGCTTGGAGTAAGGTATCAAGTAGTCCGTGAGATAGATAGTCTAGATCCGGGAATTTAGATAAAGAGTGAAAGTGACATATTCCCTAAACTAAATCCAGTAAGTTTTTGGTCGGGGTTTAGAGAGACAGTGAGGAATTTTTTTATTTATTTTAAAGGTTAATGGGTTCTTGACATTAAAAGGATAAAATTTGTATAAAGTTAGTTGAGTCTGAAGTGTCAAACTCCTAGTGGAATTAGAAGTCCATAGTCCATTCACTTCTAATACTCGGTGTACTTTTGAAATACACTTTCAGTGAGTCAACCCAGGTTGAGAAACACTGGGGTACCTGATATGTCAGGTACCTTAAGAGGTCCTGTCTTATGACCTGACCCTTTGAAAAGGAAAGACGTCCGCTAGAAAGGTTGGGTCCCTAGCTTGGGTCTGGAGGGTGTAACGTCTGTCTAAGAAATGGTAGACTCGGTGTCCCTTTTGAAATATCTAACGGATTTTCAGGGTAGAGTCGTTGAGATAAGTAGAGATTCTAAACCCTAGGAATTTTTCGTGTGAGACTAACATCGTCTTTCCTAGTCAACGGGTTATTTCTAAAACAAGGAGAAGTAATCGCACCCCGATAACAATCCTTTACGGTGGTGGTGGTGGGAACAAAGTTCACTCTGGTCCACTGAATAAAGACCGGTCACCTTATACCCACTGTTACTCCTTGAGTTCCGGAATCGTTAGAGAGTGGGACAGGCGTAGAGAGGGAGAAAAAGACGGACGACGATTTCCTTGTGTTCTGGGTTCTTCTACCGTCTTGGGGTTCTCTTTTCCTTGGACCCAAGGACTTTACGGTACACTTTTCAGATAACTTGTGGGTGTAACCTACCACCATGTGTACTTTTTACTTAAACATAATTCAATCAGAGTCACAAAAGTCGGAAATATACATCTCTAGGGTCGAGAGATACGAAATTGATGACGTTTCACTAAAATTGTACACTCACGACCGGTTTAAAAAGATTTGAACCTCATTCTACTCAACCGACGACCACGAGGTTGATGGGAATTAGTAGACTTTCTACGTGGGTAATCTGTTACTAGAATTTATTTGATGTCTTCAAGGGGTCCTCGTAGACCCACGTCCCTACTCCTTTCTATTCTAAAATGAATGAGATAAAGGTCAAAAAATTCCTTAGAGGTGTGACAAGAGGTATCACCGACATGATCAAATGTAAGGGTGGTTGTCACATTCTCCCAAGGGAAAAGAGGTGTGGGAGAGGTCGTGAATAACGAACATCTGAAAACCTAACGTCGGTAAGACTGACCGCACTTTACCATGGAGTAACACCAAAACTAAACGTAAAGAGACTGTTACACACTACAACTCGTAGAAAAGTACACAAACAATCGGTAGACATACAGAAGAAACCTCTTTACAGACAAATCAAGAAACCAGGTAAAAAAATAACCCAGCAAATGAAAAGACCTTAACTCGACGTCCTCAACGAATATATAAAAACTCTAATTAAGAAACAGTCAACGAAGTAAACGATAATAAAAGAGGGTAAGACTTCCGACAGAAAAGTGGAACGAATATCAAAGGAAACAACACGTCTTCGAAAATTAATCCAGGGTAAACAAATAAAAACAAAAATAAAGGTTATAAGACCCTCCACTCAGTATCTCCTAGGACGACACTAAATACAGCCTCTCACAAATCGATTCAAGAGGAGATCCTCAAAATATCAAAGACCAGAATGTAAATCTAGAAATTAGGTAAAACTCAAATAAAAACACATACCACAATCTTTCACAAGATCAAAGTAAGAAAATGTTCACCAACTGGTCAAAAGGGTCGTGGTCAACAATTTCTCCAACAGAAAAGAGGTAACATATAAGAACGGAGGAAACAGTTTCTATTCCACAGGTCTTCACACACCTAAATAGAGACCCGAAAGATAAAACAAGGTAACTAGATATAAAGACAGAAACACGGTCATGGTTTGACATACTACTGGCACCGAAACATCATCTCGGACTTCAGTCCGTCCAACTAAGGAGGTCAAGATAAGAAGAAAGAGTTCTAACGAAACCGATAAGTTCCAAAAAACATAAGGGTATGTTTAACATTTTAAGAAACAGATCGAGACATTTTTTTATAGTAACCATCATGAGATATGTAAAAATTTCACTTTCTCCTCTCACTTTTTCAACCGAATTTCGAGTTATAAGTCTTTTGCTTCTAGTACCGTAGACCAGGGTAGTGAAGTACCCTTTATCTACCCCTTTGTCACAGTCTGAAATAAAAAGACTCGAGGTTTTAGTGACGTCTACCACTGACGTCGGTACTTTAATTTTCTACGAATGAGGAACCTTCTTTTCGATACTGGTTGGATCTGTCGTATAAGTTTTCGTCTCTGTAATGAAACGGTTGTTTCCAGGTAGATCAGTTCCGATACCAAAAAGGTCACCAGTACATACCTACACTCTCAACCTGACACTTCTTTCGACTCACGGTGTCTTAACTACGAAAACTTGACACCACAACCTCCTCTTCGGAGAACTCTCAGGGAACCAGACGTTCCTCTAGGTTGGTCAGGTAGGATTTCCTCTAGTCAGGACCCACAAGTAACCTTCCTGACTGCGACTTCGACTTTGAGGTTATGAAAGCGATGGAGTACGCTTCTCAACTGAGTAACCTTTTCTGGGACTACCACCCTCCCTAACCTCCGTCCTCCTCTTTCCCTGCTGTCTCCTACTCTACCAACCTACCGTAGTGGCTGAGTTACCTGTACTCAAACTCATTCGAGACCCTCAACCACTACCTGTCCCTCCGAACCGCACGACGTCAAGTCTCCCAACGTTTCTCAGCCTGTACTGACTCGCTGACTTGACTTGACTTGACTTGACTATTCAAAAATTTACTGTTATAACTTTGTAATTCAAGTCGTCAAGGATACGAAAAGACCCAGTGACTAAAGACATTCTTAGTCAGTCTTCGATACCTAATAGGGGTCTTTAGCTATGTCTTCGTATGTGGTTGTTTTGCGACATAGTAAAGTCGACCAAGTGTCCCGGATCAGGTCGTGGGTTCAAATAGAAACTCGGTATGATGTCCGATTTTTGGTGAATTACTCTTTTTTCACGTGAAGCACCCCTACCTGTCAGTCCTGGGACAGGTCAGGATCGGACTCTGAAACCAGTACAAGGGGAAAGAATACTCATTTTCTTCGAAATACTCACTCAAAGATAACCGGAACGTCTAGACTCTTGTAGGTCTAAAAGAAAAAAAAAAAAAAGAAAAAGAAAAAAAAAAAAAAATTTAAAATTTCAGAAATTAAGAATGTACGCAAGGGTTTGTACTTGGGGGGAGGGTGGAGGGAGGGGTGTTGTAGAGAGACCCAGTAGGGGAACGTGGTCGGGGTTCGTACGACGTGGGATGCAGTCTGTACCTGACCGCTAAGTTAAGAATGTACTGTCATATGTACAATCTTAAGGGTAAGATGGTTTAGTAGGGTGGGAGAGGGAGAGGGAGACTCAGGTTTTCAGGCAATATGTGTAGACACAGAAAAAAGGACAGAACGTATGTCCCAGCAGTAACGGTAGAAGGATTTAAGGTATATATACACAATCATATGACATAACCACAAAAAGAAAGACCGAATGAAGTGAGACATATTAACCGAGGTCAAAGTAGGTAGAGTAGTCTTGACTAAGTTTACTTAAGAAAAATTGCCGACTCATTATGAGGTAACACATATACATGGTGTCGAAAGAATAGGTAAGTAGACGACTACCTGTAGATCCAACAAAGGTACAGGACCGATAATATTTGTCACGACGCTACTTGTAACCCCATGTACACAGAGAAAGTTAAGACCAAAGGAGCCACACATACGGGTCGTCACCCTAATTATCGTCGACTAAGACTTTTCAACCAGAGACCACCTATCAAGAAAAAAAAAAAATTAAAAATAAAAATGAAATAAAATGAAATGTTATGACATAACCAAAACGGTATGTAACTGTACCGCCTATCAAGATTAGTGTGGGTAAGAGTAAAGTTTTAGTTATTTTTCTTCTTTTAACCGATAAAGTGACACTGTGACTATGACTTCAATAAAAAGATATTAGATTACTGATCCGACCGGAATGGACCATATTTTGACGGTCGAGGAGGTCCACTAGTTGTACCTTTATATTGTTCTTGGGTCTTAAAACTCGTACTTTAGAGTTCACCAAGTAGTCCTACTGTCAAGAACCGTCAATTACTCTTAGATTTCAGATCACTCAATTAGACCTACCTGAGATCGTAGGTTCTACTCGGACTGTCCTATTACAGACGTGTATGGTATATGAAAGAAACCGTTTGTTTTTTTTTAAGTTTTGAATTGAAAGATAGGTTTTCATTAAATGATAAATATAGACCTGAAAGGTGGAATAGTAAGACCATTAGGTGACGGCACATTTTTTAGTGGGGTTTAAATCACCACAGGTTAGTGGTAGTAAAATAATACGAGTACTTAAGACCCAGTCTTTGAGTATTGTCCGTCTCGTTCCTTCCGACTAAAAATTTATACCATAATCTCGCAATTTTGTCGACGTCGACCACCTAGGTGAAGGTACTACCGAAGAAGTGGGTATACAGAAGGACCGATCTTTTACTGAACTTCCGGTCCAAATGGACTTTAAGATTTAGACTCGTTGATATATACCGGAGAGGCACACTGAACCTGAAGGAGTGTCGTACCGTCGGGGTCCCAGGAGGTTGGAGAATATGACTTCACGTTTCTAAGGTTCTTTATTCGGTCTCTGAAGTACCGGAAAATAATAGATGGGGGTCTTCAGGGTACTTTCGTAAATGTTCGTAAGAGTTTAAAGTTCCTTCCCACGTCTTATAAGACTTCGACATAGAAAATTAACGGTGAAAATTCCTTATTTTGGTCAATCTCTTTGGTTGTCCTTTCTTTGAGTTATTAGAGTTGTAGTTGAGTAGTCAGAATTTTATATCGTCTAAGTATGTATGTTTTTTGTTAAACTATATTTCCTATATCTATTATATCGTCATTTGGTTCGTCTTTTTGTAGGGTCGGGGAGACAAAAAAGTGAAGTTTAAGGTTATCTTCTCTCCGTATTGTCAAATTTTTCCACTGGTTTTGTCAAACAGTATTCACAACATTTTTATTCAGTGCTTCCACGTCGTCCTGGAAACTCTCAACTCGGTAAAATTTAACCCACTAATCCCTTTCAAAGTCCTTTTTCACTTTATACTTGTTTTTAGATTTCCTTTACTCCCTTGGTCAATACGTCTATAAGGTCCGTCTCCATTATTTCTCGTTTACGAACACATAGACGGATGTTGATGTATTCCCTATCCCTTTCACCATCCAGTCTCAAGTCCCCATCCCCTACTACCCTTCTATCCATATATAAATCTCAGGTGACATAACTATGACCAAAGTGAGACTCCTTTTACCCCTTGGTGACCTTCAAAGATCCTTTTCTGTTTGGTACTATACCTATACTACGTGTAAGAATTTCCTAAGGAGGTCGACGACTTGACTTCACACCAAAACCTAACTCCTCCCTCCATTCTCTTTTTAGTGTCCCGGATCATCTTCTTTGACCTTTTTTGGGTCGTTGTCTGTTTTCTTAGAACCTGATGTTACTGTCTCATTTCCAATACCGTTACTTAACTCAAACCTATACGAAACTTTCACTTCGAGTGAACTAAAGTACTATCTGACGGACCCTGATCTCTTTCTCTTTTCATTTCACACCGAAGGTCCGTATGGTTCTGTCTCTTCTGATCCCTGTTCACCCTCAATGTCCTTAGTTTTCGACCCAAAACGTACACAATTCAGACACTACGATAATCTGTAAGTTCACCTCTACGATTCATCCGTCGACTTATCTATTCGACCTAAACTTCCCTGTTCATTTTCGATGTTAATGTTTAAACTATAGTCACTCATGTATCGTGAATTACGATCCTCGGATCTATTTTAGTTGATCCCTGATTCGTATGTCTTCTCTCCTCTTTAGTATCCTGACTCGGGTCCTCGTTAGGTTGTAATTCCCCAGAGTCTTCACTCCTCCTTGGTCGTTTCTTCTGACTCCTTTTTTATGGTCCTCTCCATCCTTCTCTTGTTCCTCTCATCATAGGACCTTTAGTTCGCCTCTTTTATTTGTGTCCTACATCCTTACTGACGGAATAGTTGACGACGAATCGTCAATTATCTTACTCCAGTCTCCTTACCAGTATCCTGAGTCGTTGTGTATCCTGTAATTATTGGAACTGATCTCATCGAAACCACCTATCACACTCATTTTTAACTGACTTTACACGACACCCTCTTACCTTCCTTTTTTTTTCTGGGAATCCGATATTCTAAATGAGTCCGATGATATAACGTGTTAATAAATGACTAGTAAATAAAGTAGTTTTAAGACAAAATCTAAACATGTAGGTACAAGTGTCTTCGTAATAGTCTTCTCGGTTTTCCACCTTCGTTGACTTTACAGAAAGTTGTCTACCTACTTATTAGTTTATACCACATACATATATGTAACATAATGAGTCGAAATTTTCCTATATTCTACTAAGTAGGTGGATAATGTTGAACCTACTTTAAACTCCTATAATACGAATCACTTTATTTCGTCAAGGTTTTTCGTTTATGACATACTAGAGTAAATATTCTCGGTAGTTGTTGTCAGTTTGAGTATCTTTGTTTTTCATCTGACTAGTAACGGTCCCTGACTCCCGTCCCCTTTATGTCTCAACAAATTACCCATATCTCGAAACTAAAACGTTTTACCTTTTCAAGACCTCTAGCCAACGTGTTGTTACACCTATATGAATTATGATGACTTGACTTGTGAATTCCTGTCAATTTCACCGTGTAAAATACGACGTCCATGAAGATAAATATTTTTTAAAAATTCGGTCTTTATGTTGTCTTTGATTCGGGGAAGTGGATTCAGTTGGAAGTGGTAAAGGTGTGAAGATCTCTCTTGGGTAGTAGATTTCAACCACAGATAGGAAGAGTACGTACAAGATACGTAAATAATGTATACTTACAGGAGTATTTATCACTTTAGATTGTTATCTTAAGTGACAAAAGAGTAAATGTATTTACTGTCGACAGGTGTGACATGTGTCGAAACTTAAAATCAAAGATTAGAGTTATTATAAATAATGAAGTCTTAAACATACACATTTATACAAAAGATAATAAAAAGATGATAATTGTTAAAATTTCATTTGAAAGATCATGTACTCTTTCTGGAGAAAAAAAAAAAAACGTTAGAAATATGAGAATTTATGTGTTATTAATACAAGAAAGACTTTGTGAGACAAAGAAGACGAATCTTATTAGGAGATGGGAAAAGTAGAGAAATAGTCATCTTTAGCCGTCTGATGTCGGGTAGTCGGGTGGTAGATAGAACCATTTATTTCAAAATGACTTTATGATAATATAAGTAAGTGAATGTATGACACATACCAACGAAAGTATACCAAAGTAAAGGGCCGTCTCAACTCGTCAATATTGTCTCTGTTTTACCGGAGTGTTTCGTTCTTTATAAATTTTAGGATAGACCGGAAAATATCTTTCGAACAGTCGAGGATTAGATCTTATAGAAGTTTTTCTCCCTCCCCTGTATACATATGTGATAACATACTGTCTTTGGTTGTAACATTTCGTTAATAAGAGGTTAAATTTTATTTAATTTATTTAATTTTTATTAGGTGGATCGTTAGAGTCTTTTTTTTCTTTGTGGTTTAGAAACACACCATCAAATTTTATACAAGTGTTTAAAAAATATAAGAGAAATATTCTACTTCGAATTTATAGAATTACACATCACGGACTTCTGCCCTGAATTATTGAGTCAAAGTTGTTTTTCTTATGTCATCTTCATTGTTCGTATTGAAGACTCCAAAGTAGTATTTTCTATAGTGCCGTAAGGAGAACGAATGTAAGAACCCAGTGAGTGAGACCCTCTTCGGTCGATAGTGCGGTATTCCTGTAAATTGGACTTTGGATATCTCTCCGGGTATGTTGTACTTTGACTCCGGAGGACGGTTGTCAGTCTACTTACTTAGTAGTATCTTTACCTAACCGGTTTGAATCACTTCGGAAGTCTACGGACGCCGGAATGTCTCGTCGAACTGACGTTGAAGTACTCCATGAGACCTCTGTCTTTGTTATTCAATTCACTGAGGTTATTAAGAATGACGTTTTAATTCCGAATTTAGTTTCTTTTACCCCTTTTCCCGGTAAACACTGGATTTAGTTTAGGGATACTAATCTATCACTCCACTGTTGATCTAAGTTTTCGAATCTAGACCATCTGTCTCATTGACTTCTTTATACCTGCCTCCAAGCATTGTGATATGTCCTCCACTACTAGTTTTGGTAGGGAGTTTTTTTCTTTACGTTCTTCCGTTTCACCAAGAGACTCCTCCGGAGTGTTTATCGACTCTCTTCTCTTCGATTTTCGTTTCCTCTTTCCTTTTCTATATGTGTTGACTGACGTCTCAAGGTCTCTTATCGTTCCTCTCTATTCTTCGGAAGAATTCACTTGTTACGTTTCTTTGTCTCCTTTCACTATCTTACCCTTTCTGATCTATAGAACAGTTCTTTTGTCCTCTATAGTTCCCTTTTGAAGTACGTTTCTACCCGTGTTATTTTCTGTATTTCTAGTTTCTGAATTGGTTTTGTCTTTTCTAATTCTTCTCCACCTTTCTTATGTTTCTTCTTGATATAAAATTTTTTTCCAGTATAACTGGGTCTATTAGTGCTACGACATCAGTGAGTAGATCTCGGTCTATAGGACCTTACACTTCAGTTCACCCGGAATCCTCCGTAATGGTACTTGTTTCGATCACCTCCACTACCTTAAGGTCAACTCGATCACGTTTAGGATTTTCTACTACGACAATTTCACAAGACGAGTTATACGATCGTTTAAACCTTGTGAGTCGTCACCGGTGTCCTGACCTTTTCCAGTCAAAAGTAAGGTTATGGTTTATTTCTGTACCGGTTTCTTACAATACGAGTAAAGTGTACAATTGTTCCATTACGAGTTTTAGGAAGTTCAATCCGAAGTTGTTATGTACTTGGTTCTTGAAAGTTTACATGTTCGGCCCAAATCTTTTTCATCTCCTTGGTTGTAGGTAACCCAGTGACTTTTTCGTTCCCTTAAGGTCTGTTTGTAGATGAAGACGAAGTGACCGATACGATTTCGGAAACTGATACACCCAGTGTTGTTTAACACCTTTTAAGAATTTCTTTACCCTTATTGTCTAGTGGAATAGACAGAGGATTATTTGGACATACGTCCAGTTCTTCGTTTTTAATCTTGGTCTGTACTTTGTTGTCTGTTCAAGTTTTGACCCTTTCATCTATTCCGACATATAACAGTGGGACGAATTAATTGAATATACGTCTCATGTAGTACACTTTACGACCCGACCTACTTAGTGTTCGACCTTAGTTCTAACGGTCCTCTTTATAGTTGGAGTCTGTACGTCTACCAAGGTGAGATTACCGTTTTTTCACGTCTCCTTGATTTTTCGGAGAACTACTCCCACTTTTTCTCACTTTTTCGACCGAATTTTAAGTTGTAAGTTTTTGGATTCTAGTACTGTAAGTCAGGGTAGGTCAGGGTCAGGGTAGTGTAGGTCAGGGTACCGTATATCTACGCCTTTTTCACTTTGTCACTGTCTGAAATAAAAGAACCGGAGGTTTTATTGGTGTCTACCACTGACGTCTGTGTTTTAATTTTCTGTGAACGAGGAACTTTACTTTCGATACTGTTTGGATTTGTATTATTCTTCGTCTCTGTAGTGAAACAACTGTTTCCAGGTATATCATTTTTGATACCAAAAAGGTCATCATAACATACCTATACTCTCAAGCTGGTATTTCTTCCAACTCCCGGTTTCTTAACTACGAAAACTCGACACTTCGACCTCTTCTGAGAATTCTCAGCGAACCTGTCGTTCCACTATTTTGGTCAGTTAGGATTTCCTTTAGTCACAATCAGCGAGTCAACATAGGTTGAGAAACGCTGTGGTACCTGATATCGGGTGGTCCGAGGAGACAGGTACCTTAAGAGGAAGATTCTTATGGCTTCACCGTCGGTAAGGGAAAAGGTCTCCTAGAAGGACTGGGTCCCTAACTTGAGCTCAGAGGACGTAACGCCCGTCTAAGAAGTGGTAGATTCGGTAGGGGTCTCTTCCCTTACCGATGAGTAAGGTCACACTTATATAATACAATGTACCGTTTTCCACGAAAGGTTTATGTTAATTCTAATATCTATAATTCTATCCTTCTAATAGGGTCTATTAGACCCCTTGTGTTGGATTAGTGAACTCGTGTAACTTTCGAGTCTTCAATGAGATTGACCTCCGTCTTAAGTTGTCATGTAATTTTCCTAGTACGTGATTCTATTTCACACTAGATAAGGTCCCTTCGTTCCTACCTAGTTAAAGGTTTTTAATTAGTTACACTATGTGGTGTAGTTGTTTGACTTCTGATTTTTAACACACTAGTAGAGTTGTTTACGTCTTTTTAGTATACCGTTTTAAGTTGTAGATAAATATTATTGTTAAGAGTTCTTTCAACCACAATGTCTTTGTATGAGGTTGTATTATTTTAGACATATACTGTTTGGGTGTCATTTGTATTATGAGTCTATTTTCTACCTTCGTAAGGGAAATCCACTCCTTGTTCTATTTCTACGGGTGAAAGTGGTGAAAATGAGTTACATCATAGTCTTCAGAAAGAATCCGTTCTTTGTATTATGACTTTTAGGATTGGTGTCTTTCGTTGTTTCTTTATTTCCCTTAAGTTTAATGTTTCTTTGTTCATTTTGTGACATGTACTGTACTATGATATGTATCTTTTAGAATTTAGGTTTTGTGACATTCTTATTTACTTAAGTTATTTTAACTTCTAATGTTTTATATATCTTTAGACAACGTAAAGATGTTTAATTGATAGTCTTTCTCTTAATTACTTTTTTAGAGTAAATGTTAACGTAGTTTTTCTTACTTCAATAATTTTTATTAGATTTTTTTCTCCCTCTACTGAATATTTTGAGGAATCTTTTGACATTCTGATACTACTTTCTTTCACTACTGCTGTGTTCGTCTGCCTTTCTCTGTGGTACGAGTATCTGACCAGTTTAATATTGTCAATTTTACTGGTATGATGGTTTTCGTTAGACGTCTAAGTTACGTTAGGGATGGTTTTATGATTGCCGTAGAAGAGTGTCTGGACGTTACTTATAAGTATTCTAAATATACTTTTGTATTTTCAGAGACTTTGTGGTTTCGTTATCTGTCTTTCTTGCTTCATAGTACAAGGGACTAAAGTTTGATTTGACGTTTCGATGTCATTAGTTTTGTCGTAAAATGACCGTGTTCCTGTCATTATATTTAATTACCTTACGTTATCTCTCATGTCTTTATTTAGGTACGAATATACTAGTCAATTAAATACTGTTTCCTTTGTTCTTATATGTTACCCCTTTTCCGTCAGAACATTTATTACACCGTTTTTGACCTGTTGATGTACGTTTTCTTAGTTTAACCTGATGAAAGAGTGTAGTATATGTTTGAGTTTACCTAACTTCTGAATTTATATTCTGGACTTTGGTATTTTGAGGTTCTTCTTTTATGTCCGTCATGTGAGAAACTATAAGTAGAATAGATATATATAAATGTATATATAAAACGAAACAGAAGAGTCTGTTCCTTTTGTTCCCGTTTTTATTAGTTTACACTGATACAATTTGATTTTTCGAAAACGTGTCGTTCCTGTGACAGTTCTTTTGTTTTTCCGGTGGATGACTTACCCTCTTCTATAAACATGTACTATATAGACAATTCTATAATTATAGGTTTTATATGTGTCTTGAATATATTAAGTTGTAGGTTTTTTGTTACGTTAAATTTTTACCCGTCTTCTGAACTAATCTGTGAAAAAGTTTCTTCTGTACGTCTACCGGTTGTCTGTGTACTTTTCTATGAGTGATTAGTGGTCTCTTAACGTTTAATTTTGGTGTTCCTCGGTAGTAGAGTGAGGACAGTCCTACCGATAGTTGTTTTTCTTTTGTGCATTGTTTTCACTTTTACACTTGTCCTCCTTTAAGAACACGTGACGATCATCTTTACCTTTGACCCCGTTAGTGATCCCTTTATCTTATCTCTAGTAGACTTTTAATTTTTATCTTGACGGTATACTGGGTCAATAAAGTGAACACCTATAAATGAGGGGGGGGTTTTTTTTTTCGTTTTTGTGATTAGGTTTCTTTATATACGTGGGATTACAAGTAACGTTGTAATAAATGTTATCCGTCCTATAATTTCATTGGTCACAGGCCGTTATCTACTTACCTATTTCTTTTACTCCTTATATATGTGTTACCTTACAGTCGGTTTTTTTTTTTTCCACTTTAGAACGGTAAAAGCTGTTATATCTGCCTGGACTTTCCATGACACGAATTGACTTTATTCACTCTGTCTCTACTTGGGTAAACTAGAGTGAATATACACCTTAGATTTTTTGTTTTGGTTCTGTGAGTATCTATGTCTCCTATTTCCCACCAACAGTCTCCCCTTCACCCGTCCCCACCGTCGTTTTATCCATTTCCCTTAATTTCTATATTATCGGACGCTATCTGGCATTATCTTTTCTAATGGATTTGTCTCACGTAAATACACATATTGACTGAATGAAACGAGATATCGTGTTGTGATACTTAGTTAGTATGAAGTTAATTTTTATTCAATCAAATTATATAAGAATTTTTCAGATTTGGAGGTAAATATTTTATTTGGTGTCCCTGTATCATATGTCGTTTTTCTTATACTAGTTATTATATCGTTATTGAACTATACCCCTGTCTACCAATGGTCTGAAAGACGTCTATAGTAAAGTATCACATATGTTTACAGTTTAATGACACATCATGTGGACTTCGACTTGTAATATAACATGATAAAAATTTTTCTCTTTTCTTTCTTTTAGTTCGGACTCGGAAGTCGTTTGAGAACCCTCAGTTGACACGGGGTCTTAGACGGAGTGAACTACGGTCCTCCGACCCGAAGATATTGACGAGCTCAATTAGTGACACACCACCGACGGACCTGTGAAGACCTTCCCTCCTTCAAGTCGTTCAGATTAGTGTACTTCCGTTTCTAGTGTCCACACTCAAAACCGTCGTGGTGGGTGTCGATGACCTTCTACCGGTGTCACCGAATCATTTATCCTACGGTCCCTCAGATCCAGTCCGTTTTAATGGTACACGATATCAAGTACTAAGTCTCCAATATGTGTCTTGAGGTCGAAACCACACTTGGTTGTACCTCTCTTATCCTACACTAAGGTAAAGAAAATCAGATCTGTTGACCATTGACCGAAATTTTGAGACTCGTCATATTCGAACAAAACAAGGGTTTGTTTTAAAATGTAATGTGTCTGTGTGTCTACTATTTTAATTAACTCGTAGATGATACAAAGTCACACTGTCTATAATCTCTATCCCTCCTTCATTTTGTCTAACCAGGGACAGTAGTACTCCGAATTATAGACCATACTATCCGTCTTCTTTATACTTTTCTTTGTCTAATTTTTGACGTTCATATATGTCTTCCATTCTTGATGTGTTCGTTATCGTCATTCAACTATGACTCTACCTATTTTACTTCCTCCTCTGAGATACTAGGTCTATAAACGACTTATACACCAGTCTAAAGATTAAGAAATCGAGACTTAATATCATAATCAATTCCATTGAAATAAAAAGGGACAATAGTAGGGAAAATTAAAATTAGATCACTAGTCCCTTCCGGAGGGTCTTACCCCTTGTAAGTTCGGTTCTGGACCACCTACTCGTCCTCGGTCGGTACTTTTGTGAACAACCCTCTCTCCGATTCTATCTCTTGTTTCTTCATTTTTTTTTTTTTCACCCCAGATAAGACTAACGACCCCACTCTCCTCTCCTTTCCGGACCTCGGGGAGGTGAGGTAACACCCCTAGGAACTTCATGAAGATCCTTGAGGTCCCGAGGAGTTTTGTGGTCAATTCTCGGTATTAATACCCATAGTATGAAAACCAGTGTCTAAGAGTTTGACCTAACTCCTTTCAGTGACCGAAAGACAGGTCAATGGGAGTCCCTGGTGGGTTGGTAGTAAGGTGTAAGGACCTAGAAATATATGAAAAGAAGTACAGGAAAAGAAAGAGTTCATGAACCTCTTCCGCACCCTCTCCCTCCCGGACCGACGAAGTGTCGAGGTTGGTCTCCCGGGTAAAATCTCTACGGTCGTCCCCTACCGTATACTTAGTTGTCGCACAAGGGTCGTGTGGGGGTGCCAGGTCTACCGACATGTAGTGTCCTCGTCTCCCGCCGAGGATGCGTTTTCTGAAGGGACCGACCTCTGTGTACGGTGTGAGATCTGGTGCTCCCTTGTGCGACACCATCACCACCATTGTAAAAGTGTTTTTTCCTGTGTCAGAAAGATGACGACGTCCAAAAGTAAAGTTTATGGGTAGATATCATTTTGGTATATCACAGTCTATGACTCCCGAGTATCTTGACCTTTCGTGGTGTCCTTGATCAACCATGTCGAAGAGTGTGTGACACGTTTAGAGAAGTATAGGGACTACGTCCAGTGACTCGACTGTAAACTTTTTAAAATCTAGACCCATCAGTGTTGAGGTACTTCGTTGTGTCTATCAACCGCTAAAAAGAGAAATATATGTAGTTGAGTTTTAGACGAGAAAGAGAACAGGTAAGTTAGACCAAGAAGTAATGTATTTTAAATTATTGTAGGTACGACCGGTAAGTGACTCCAGAACGGTATAGGGTTCGGAACCTACTTCATGAACGTATTTTATAGAGTAGATTAGGAGTTGGGTTTGAATCCTCTGTTCGTGAATAGAATAGGGGTGACCAGTCCTCCTTTGAGTTCGAAGTCTCTTATTACTCGTTGGGTTCTGGTCTGGTGACTCATTGTTTAGACTCTAAAAAAAAATAGGTGTCGATAGGAAGTTTTCAAGTCGGTTGAGAACTGTCCGTCTGAGGTTTCTTGTTTAGATCGAGGAAAAGAATTCTTCCGTAGGGTTCATACCCTTTCTTTTGGTGTAGAGAGAGAATGTCTTAAAAGAAGAGATGGACTTTATAGAGGTCCGGGAAGTCGGTAAACACCATCTTATGTTCTCTGTTTTATTCTTGGTAGGACTACTGGGAAGAGATCTTTTCAAGGTGCAAGATAGAGTAAGGATTTTGTACCACGGTTCTTGACCGGTAAGGTGTGCGTTGGACTGTTCCCATCTCAGGTAGGTAGGAATATGTAAAAGATTTCCCGGGTTTTTAATCAGTCAGTAAAGTCGGTGAGACTCGGTGAAATAGTTCGTTTCTACAAGGACTTAGTCTTTACCACACTGGTATTGACACACCCTGTCCCAACTTCAGAGAGTACTTATTCGTGTCTCGGTTAGAGGGGTCTCTTCACGGGATAGGTGTTCACTGGAAACCGAAGGGGACACCCTGCACGTTTGTAAACCGAAGTCCGTAGTGTCTACCTCGGAAAGTTTGATACATGAACTAGTCTTAAAATCCCAAAGTCTACGACTTGTTTTGGACGGCCATGACAAATGATCAGTTGAGATTTAGACGAGTCTTAGGAGTGGTAGATCAGAAAGAGACGTCGTCTAAGACACGTTAAAACCTTGCAAAGTAACGCAAACGGAAATAATAATATAATGTGATCATCCTTTGACTTCGTTTTCCTAACTGTAATTAGTGTTGTTCGTGTTTGGTTGTCTCTGTCCACCGGATCATGTGGGGAGTTTTACCGAGTAGAGGTCACACTTAGACTGTGACATCGGTCCTTTGAGAGAAAGTTCATACTCCCTTATTAGTCTCTAGGGATTGTTAACATAGATCTTTTTTTTTAACTCTAAAATCTTAAAAAAAACATAGAGATTCTTGTCATCAGAAAAGGAAGAGATTCACATTATTGACTAAAAAACTGTAGACTAAACGTTTGGCAAAGACCGTAATGGTGGTTGGTCGACATTTTGGAGTCCATCCCTCGATGTGATGAGACACAGAGTACCGGAGTAGACATTTACCCCTATTCTCGGCGTGAGTAGGGTAAACAATATTCCTACTTTATTCAATTGTCCATATTCAGGTCATACGTTACCGGGCATCTTCTCATGGACCTTGTATCAAGTTATATAACCGACAAATTGTACATAAATTATGACACTGGTTGAAGAGTACTGGTAGACCTCAAGTCTCTCGTAATTCTATTCGGTTAAGTCCTTCTTGACCCTCGACCTTTTCCTCGTGTCTGGGACCCTCCCCTGTCCCTACCAGTGTTCTTCTACTACAGGGGTTCTACTGTCTACCGGGGAAACCTTTTCGTATTACCCGATCTCCGTCGGATCGGTCTTCCAGTCACTACCCAGTACACTCCTCAAGTAAGTGTCCGTGTCGACCAGTTACCCTCCGGGACCGTCTCCGGGACAACTCGCTCGACCGTCGCTCCCCTTTGACTCTCCATTCAATGTCAAGAGTCCTCCAGGTCTCCTTTTTAGGATCCGGGGTCCACTTCTCGTTCTCGTCACCCTGGCGTTCGGTCCCTGATCTGGTCCTTCTTGATGTGTCTTTTGACTTTTGATGTGTCTTTTGATGTGTCCCGTCCCGTGTGAGGCTCGTCAATGGTTGGGGGGTCGTGTGTCGGGTCGAAGATCATGTGTCGTTGTGTTCTCGTGGATTGGAGACAGTGGTTCTTAGGGAGAGTGTGTTGTGAGTGATTGTTGAGGGGTCTTAGGACACTAATAGGGGTGAAATGTCTACTCCCCTGATTCCGGGTCTCTCTCTTTTACTGATCGAATTCGTGAGTCTATTCTCTCTCTACCTACCTACCTACCTTCCTATTTGTTTTATTCAACCGTTGTACCGGAGTTTGGATTCCGTCTTCAGTAAAGTATCTTTCTTCGATGTATAGTAGGAGATTAGAGGACGGGTTGGTATTGGTGAAGTTATAGAGGACACTTATGTCAGTGTAAGTAGGTCGGTACGAGGGTGGTTGTGTCCGGGGTTCAACAGGGAAAAAAAAAATTACAATAAAAAAGTGAAATGTTTTGACATAACCAAAACGGTATGTAACTGTACTTAGGTGGTGTCCACATGTACTCAAGGGTTGGGACTTGGGGGGAGGGTGGTGGGAGGGGTATAGTAGAGAGACCCAGTAGGGTCACGTGGTCTAGGATCGTAGGACATAGGACATAGCTTGGATCTGATCGTTAAGCAAAGAATGTACTATCATATGTACAAAGTTACGGTAAGAGGGTTTAGTAGGGTGGGAGAGGGAACGGGTGTCTCAGGTTTTCAGACAAGATATGTAGACACAGAGAAAACGACAGAGCGTATATCCCAATAGTAATGGTAGAAAGATTTAAGATATATATAAACAATCATATGACATAACCACAAAAAGAAAGACCGAATGAAGTGAGACATATTAACCGAGGTCAAAGTATGTGGAGTAATCTTGACTCAGTTTACATAAGAAAAATTACCGATTCATTATGAGGTAACACATATACATGGTGTCGAAAGAATAGGTAAATAGACGACTACCTGTAGATCCACCGAAGGTACAGGACCGATAATATTTGTCACGACGCTACTTGTAACCCCATGTACACAGAGAAAGTTAAGACCAAAGGAGCCCCACATACGGGTCGTCACCCTAACGACCCAGTATTCCGTCAAGATAAACATCAAAAAATTCCTTAGAGGTGTGACAAGAGGTATCACCGACATGGTCAAACGTAAGGGTGGTTGTCACATTCTCCCAAGGGAAAAGAGGTGTGGGAGAGGTCGTAAATAACAAACACCTGAAAACCTAGCGTCGGTAAGACTGACCACACTTTACCATGGAGTAACACCAGAACTAAACGTAAAGAGACTATTACTCACTACAACTCGTAGAAAAGTACACAAACAATCGGTAGGCATGCAGAAGAAACCTCTTTACAGATAAATCAAGAAACCGGGTAAAAAACTAACCCAGTAAATAAAAAGACCTTAACCCGACGTATTCAACGAACATATAAAAACTCCAATCAACAAACAGTCAACGAAGTAAACGATAATAAAAGAGGCTAAGGTTTCCGACAGAAAAGTGGAACGAATGTCAAAAGAAACAACACGTCTTCGAAAATTAAAATTAATCTAGGGTAAACAAATAAAAACGAAAATAAAGGTCATAAGACCCTCCACGATAATATAGGGAAAGTGGGTAATGTCAGAGAGTTTCCACGTCAAGTTTAGGTCACATGAAGTTCTTCGATATGTGTGTATGTGTGTGTGTGTGTGTGTGTGTGTGTGATTAAGAAGGAAGAGTAGGACATGAAACAAAAATAAAGGTAATCTTACACCTGTTGTTATCGTTTGTAAAAGCAAAAGTACATGTTCCATGACACGATTTGACGTGTACAAAACCCAGGAAGTCAGTAGTGTTAAGGAAGATAGAGTGTCCGTTCCTTTGACTCCTCGACTCACCGCATAGTATTATTAACTCTAAGTTAAGGAACGGACACGAAAATCGGTACTAAGTCAAGTCAAGTCAGAAAGTCACGTAGGCTGAGAAACGCTGGGGCGCCTGACGTCGGTACTAATGGTTATAAGAAAGACGTGCACGTACACATATAGGAGGTACCCCGGGATCTTTTCACATCGTCTGTCGTCGAGGGTTTCGGATTGTATTGAGGTGTCATGGACGGATGACAACTATGAGTAGTGACAAATGATTCAGATCAACTGACCGAATTTAAGGTAGGTACAAATTTTACTCCAATGATAAACTTTGTCCTGGACCGTATACCATTCGTACTTTACTATTTATTTTTTTATGTATTTGAGGTTCTTTCTACAACGTGATTAGAGTATAAGATAGGTAAATAAAGAACGAAGATAGGTAAATAAGTTGTGAAAGCCTCTAAATTCTGTTACAAATTGAGAATATGATTTCGAGATTCCCCGTATAATAACAAGGGTAAGTTGCGACTCTTTTACTTCCTAGTCTCTTAGTACTGAAATGAGTTCAGTACCCCACCCACTCGTCAACTCTAGTAAACTTGGGTCTGGAGGGACTTACGTCTCTAGTACGAAAAGGCTATGTGTCCAGAGTCCGAACTCCGGTACCTCCTTACACTTAGTTAAGTTCCACCTGAACTATGACACCCTCGACTCAGTCCACTTAAGGGAAGTCACTTTCCCGGGTACCTCAGAATTTAACCCTACCTCGACTCGGACTTCCACTGGGTGACCGGTGTCACTGTCGGTTCATCTCTCAACCTCTCGAAACCTCTGACCCTATGTCCCTCTACTATTTAGATCTGAGGTTCTTCCTTCTAACAAACTGAGATCCATAGTCTGTCAAAGGGATTCTAGAGGGGTGTTTCGTCATATCGGTTCCGGTCATAGGTAGAGGGTTTTCTTTCCGGGGTTTCCGTCTCCGTAGGAAACTTGACGGAGACGAATATTTTGATGGGGTTAAAACTATTTTAGACACACATATAAACAAGATAATTAAATGTTTTGACCATATACTACTTGATCGTCGGAAATAATTACTACAACCCTCTCTTTTAAGTGATTACATGTCTTTATAAGTGTTATTTAATTCTCAACAAAAGTTTTGTCACGTATCAAATCATAATTATTTTTAATATAAAATCTTTTCCACTGTATTTCTTATATGTGGTTTTACGATGGTCTCTGATCAATGTCCATTCTTAATAGTATTCGTTAAAAATACAATGAAAGAACACTTAGATGTGAAAAATTTAACTGATTTTCTTTACTCGTAAGTAGAAAATTCTTAAATGTGTGTAAACACAAAAGAAATTTGACGTTACGTACTCAAATAAAGTTAACATCATTCTTGGGTTACGCCGTAATAATAATTGTAATGGAGGTAAAACATCGAGTCCTTTGTCTCCGAGTCTTTCCAAGTCGGTGAACGGGTTTCAGAGTCTTGTAACACTACCACGTCAGTCTTAAGTCTCAGGTTTAAGACCCTGAGCCTCCCTCTCATACTCGTTTCAGTGTAGTTATTTTGACGGTCCAGTTCCAGTTCCTGTTAAGGTGTGGATACCAGAATAAACTAGAAGTTAATTTTCTGTGAATGAGGAACCTTCTTTTCAATGCTAGTTGGATCTATCGTATAAGTTTTTGTCTCTGTAATGAAACGGCTGATTCCAGGTAGATCAGTTCCGATACCAAAAAGGTCACCAGTACATACCTACACTCTCAACTTGACACTTCTTTCGACTCGCGTCTTCTTAACTACGAAAACTGGACACCACAACCTCTTCTGAGAACTCTCAGGGAACCTGATGTTCCTCTAGGTTAGTCAGGTAAGACTTCCTCTAGTTAGGACCCTAAAGAAACCTTCCTTACTACGATTTCGACTTTGAGGTCATGAAACCGGTGGAGTACGCTTCTCAACTGAATAACCTTCTCTGGGACTACGACCCTCCCTAACCCCCGTCCTCCTCTTCCCCTACTGTCTCCTACTCTACTGACCTACCGTAGTGACTGAGCTACCTGCACTCAGAGTCACTTGAGGCCCTCAACCACTACCTGTCCCTCCGGACCGCACGACGCTCAGTACCCCAGCGTTTCACAACGTGTGTTGACTCGCTGACTTGACTTGACTTGACTAGTAGAACACTCAATTCGTCTGGTTATTTGACTCTGGACCTCTCGAATTAAGTGAACCCTTCTAAGAGATTGTTCCATCGGTAGTTCAGACCAGTTTAAGAAACGATGGATCATTGAGACAGAGGCATTCCAGGGGCTTCCGTTCACTTCGTAGATAGAACCAGTAACAACATAAGCTCGTGTGTGTCAACACCTGGGTCGTTTGTCAACGACAACAGGAAGTCAGTGATTCAGTACAGGTTGAGAAACCCTAGGGTACCTGACATCGAGTAGTCCGAGGAGACAGGAGGTGATAGAGGACCTCACACGAGTATAAGTACAGGTAACTTAGTCACTACGAAAGATTGGTAGAGTGGGAGACAACGAGGGAAGAGGAAAACACAAGGTAGAAAGGGTCGAAGTCCCATAAAAGTTTGTTCAGTCGAGAACCGTAGTCCACCGGTTTCATGACGACTTGGTGGTTCGTTCAGGGGTTGCTTGTCGTCCATAAGTTATTTCTGAACAAACTTCTTACTTTCTTACTTGAAGTCTTTTATCGTGTATCATCCAATGTACAACGAGTAGAAGGTTGGGGGACGGGTTTTCGTTAAGTAGGTTCATTCGACGTTTACAATGGAATACACCTTTTTTCTATGAACTTCTACATTAATTCAATTCCTAAGACTCTACTCTAGTAAGACCTAATGGGTCGACCCGGGATTTAGACTACTTCTCACAGAATTATTCTCTTTCTGTCTCCCTCTAAACTCTGTCTACTCTTTCCTTCTGTGTCTGTGTGTCTTCTCGACTATGTCTCTACGTTCGTCTCTGACCTCCTTGAAGCCGGTGTTCGGTCCCTTACGGACCTTGGTGCTCTTCGACCTTCTTCTTTCTTTATTTAAGAAGGGATTCCAGAGGTCTCCCTCATACCGGGACGACTCGGGAACTAAAGTCTTAAAACGGGAGGTCTTGACACTCTTTCATTCAAATACAGCAAAATTCAGTGGTCCATTAAACAATGTCGTCGGGTTCCTTGTGATTGTGGTACGGTGACTGTCGGTACGGTCACATATGGCGTGAAAGGTCAACTGTCGTGAAAGACTCTGTAATGCCATGACTTAGTAGTAGTCTTAGGGACCCTTATTGTGACGATTAGGGGTTGTGCTGTGAAACTTCTGAAGTCTCAGTATAAAGTGTTTTCCGGGGCCCCTTGTGTTTCAACAAACCAGGTAAAAAGTCTAGTCGTGTACTTGATTACACCGTGTCCCCCATTTACATCCCCACGTTACCTCCATTTCCCCACCGGTTGACAGTACTCGACGAGTTCAGATCAAACACCCATAGTCCTTAGTGGTCTAGTCTTTTCAAGGGTCACTTTTACTTTGTCCGTTGTCGAGTCCCCCAAGTTCCTTCCACCCCCAGTAACCCTCGATAAAGTTATTGACTCCTTACCCCCGGACGTCTCTTCCCTCCGGTACTTTCACCTCTCCTTTCCCTGTTACACTCCCTATTCGTCTTTTTATTGTTGTCGACGACAAATGACTCAGGGATGAGCCCGGTCCGGGGTACGGTTGACGACTGTCCGTAGTGACATAAAGATTAGGAGTGTCCCATTGACCGTAATAAAGGTGAAATTTTGAGTCTAGACCGATAACTCCTCAAGCGGAGTTCATGGGTCGAACCTCGTTTCCTCTGTCTGAAACTTGACTGTGGATTGAGCTTGAAGGTGTACAGGGTGATGTCGACCATTACTCACCTACCCCTGTATGTAATTTTTTTGTTTTACGACTAGTATTCTCGGTGGTGGTTTTCACCACTCACCGAAAATCCCTTGAGCCCTCCCATAAAAAGTGTATTACGACCCCCCTTTCACTTTAAATGGACGTTAGGATCATAGTCTCTATTGTCGATAGTTATCAGAGTATATTTGAAGGAAAGGTCTAGAAAAAAGGTACTTACACACATTCACACTATATAACCCCCACTTCACCCCCATCATATACTCACACACACAAGAGAAATTAATTTTGTCCTGTTGTGATATGTAACACCCTTGATAATGTTTTACATTTAAATTACATATAATTCTTATGTCGGGTAAGAGTTACCTCAGGTCTTTTGGTGTATGTCAGTCCGACAAGGGTAGATTTAAGTGACGACTCATTGTTCTGTCTACTGAAGGAAGGAAGGAAGGAAAAAATTGTATAGTTTCTGATTTTGAAGAACTCTACTCAATAACTCTTCTATATTACCTGCAACTTATTTGACGAGACTTTGTTAGTTCGACAGGTGTTTCTGTGTTGACCTCGGATCGAAGATTTTTGACGTTACCATATTAAAAGGACAACCAGTAAGGGAACTTTATTATTAACTTGATCATTCAGGTAAGGAGTATTTGTGAAAGTAGTAGAAACCGAACTGCTCCGGATCGATGACTCGATGTCTATTTTCAAAGAAGTTCTATCATTTAGTACTCGGTATACAATCTTTAATGGGAATGAGGGGATATTTACCCTGATATGGGGGGTGGGAAACAGGAAAGGTTTTGTCACCTTCCCTAAAAACCGTCGGTCTGAGTGTAGTCTTAGGGACCCTTATTGTGACGATTAGGGGTTGTGCTGTGAAACTTCTGAAGTCTCAGTATAAAGTGTTTTCATAAAAGTGTCACAGACATCTCTAGTGCAAATATTTTTGACTAAGTTTTGTTACCTTTTTCTATTGACCTTTGATTCGTGGTTAGTGGAGTTCACACTCTTTTCGAGAACCATAACCGATACGAATTTTGTCTGTGACAGTACTCTCTGTTATGACTGCATAACTACCTTTAGGGTCGAGACATCTGGTTACCGGACCTAAGACCGAGGTAATTGGAGATCGAGACACTGGAACTGGTTCGTTCAATTGTAGAGACATAGAGTCGAAGTCACAGACATTTTACCCTTACAATGATCATGAACAAAGTGTACCAATAATCTTAATTTACGATATTATGTTTTCGAAGATTTGAAAAACTATCGTTAAAAGACTTTATGTGAAATCTTATCCGGAGGTTGAAATCTTTGGTAGAACTTACTACTCAACTCAGTTCCAAAGATCTCCCGTACGTTCATTCACTTATATGGAAGTGAAGACGAGGACAAGGTGACGAGTTTTGAATCAGTGTGTCGGTCTGTATTCGCCTAGACCCTTTACGTCAGGTCGACACACGGGTTCTTCTGGACCCCCCCACCCGATGAATACCGTTGTCGTCAGTTTTTAATGTACCTAAATTTGTCTTTACTTTTCAAAGAACTTTGTTAAGGAGATGAATAAGTCAAATTCCTTAAGATTGCGATAAGGTGAGGTAAAACAAGACTAGAAAAAATAAACTTAGTACAGCCAGTACTGGGTTAATCTACTAAAAGTTTTAGGTGATTATAAAAGGTTAAGTGGTAAACGAGTCGTTCATCATTAATAATAACTCCTATCACCACTGTCGTTCACTTGTTTTCCTGTTTGATCTATGAAAGTTTAAAAAGTCTTTTAAGAACCGTAAACCCAAGTGTTCTGAAATGTTGCTTCTGTACGAACCCAGGACCGAAGGCCATACTCCTTAGACTTTGTACATAGATCTTTGTGACTAGTTAAGGATCTCGAGTCCGATGCATTCCTTGATTAATGTTAGTCTGTGACATCTTTGATTGTCTTTATTTGTGTAAACGCACATACACGTGTCTGTTTACATTTTACTGTTGATTCTCTCAATTCTCTTCTGTATTTTTCCCCCGACACTGTTCTTTTACCCTCTAAGCATGTGAGACTTATGCATTGTCTTTCGTGTCTCGGGTCTTCTTCATTTCTTAAACTTGAAGAAGAGTGGTCCTCTCCGATATATTCCCAAACTTTTCCTATACTGAACGAGTCTACACATAAAGTCTATCTATTGAATCTTATATGACCTCAACTGGACTGGACTTCGTCCTTCTGGGTACTCCTCCGACGACGTTGTCATTCAGTCTCTTCTGTCACTTGGACTCGATTCCGTCTCTACCATCCATCTCCTTCTTCCCGGGACTCAACCTCCTATGTCTCTCCAAGTTTCACCATCCAAAGTGACTGGATGATATCCTCTATTCTTTTTGAGGGGTTCCTTCTACGTGTCTAAAGATTGAACCTGTTGACTCGTCTACTTTCACGGTAAACAAATTCTACTCCTTGTGTCTCTTTGTCTTAAACTACTTAAGTCAAAACATGTTCGATACAAACTTTGTGGACCCCTAGTCAGTTTCCACGGGTTGACGATAATCTTTGTACCCGCTCTCCACTCCATTCTCACGACACTTCTGGGTCTAAATCCCTGAAAGTCGTTTACTTACTACCGATTTCAGCCCCCATTGGGAACCTGACCTAGATCCGATTTTCCTGTGACGTCCGGTTTGGAGTTAGGGGTCACAGTAGTCGGGTGACATGTTGTCTTCCACCGTCTACCCTCTCCTTTTCCCTACTGGAATCCACGAGTGATCTCTCTTACTCGTTATCTATGTTGGGTTCCCTGGAACCTGATACCGTGTTAAAGTAATAAGTAACTTGCCTACAAATAGTTCGTATCTACTATACTGTCCGTGTCACGGTCCGTGACTTCTTTGATACTATTTGTTCTCTGTGTCATAGGTGGGGACCAGACCACCCGTTCTTTCGATTTCCTCGTTTAAAATTTTTAGTTTATCTGTTACGATTCTTCCTTTGTCTCCCGTCTCTCTCTCTCATAATCTTTTCTCCATCCTAGAGAAGCTTAATGTTCTAGTTTCTTCGGAAGAAAATTATTTACCGTAAATTTGTGTCCAGGCGGATCAGTTCCGATACCAAAAAGGTCACCAGTACATACCTACACTCGTAAACTGATATTTCTTTCGACTCACGACTTCTTAACTACGAAAACTTGACACCACAACCTTTCTGCGAACTCTCAGGGAACCTGACGTTCTTCTAGGTTGTTCAGGTAGGATTTCTTCTAGTCAGGACCCACGAGTGACCTTCCTAACTACGACTTCGACTTTGTGGTTATGAAACCGGTGGAGTACACTTCTCGACTGAGTAAACTTTTCTGGGACTACGACCCTTTCTAACTCCCGTCCTCTTCCCCTGCTGTCTCTTACTCTACCAACCTACCGTAACGGTTGAGCTACCTGTATCCAAACCCACTTGAGATCCTCAACCAATACCTGTCCCTCCGGACCGCACGACACCAAGTACCCCAGTGTTTCTCAGTCTGTACTGACTCACTTGACTTGATTTTGTTTCTGGATTTCTTACTCTTTCTTGGGTTGTCTCTTTTCCCTTCACCTCTCTTACCCCAAAATCTGTTTCCGTTTCTTTTCTATCACTTACAAATTTTTTGACTATCTAGTCATAAGACCTCGAATCTTTCGTTCCCTGTAGTAATTATTTCTGACATAGTATCCTTCCTCAAATCTGAAGTGACATTTACAGTATCTCTCGATACCTTCTGAAAATTCGTTCTCTTATTGTACTATACTGTACGTGAAAATTCTCATAGTAAGAACGACGGTACATCTTTTCCTTACTTCCTCCTTGATACTTGAATCCCTATGGTCTATTCTTCACTGACTACTATCACCGGATATGGTCCCCCAATCTACCCCTGTGCCTCTGTTTAGTTTACCGACACTTTACATTCACCTCCATATCAGTCGTCCCGAACCAATATTTATCCTACGTCACCCTCTCTCCTTTTTAGTTCCTATTAAAGATTTAAAGGTTGAACTAACCCATAGATAGAGAGTTCCAACGACGTTCCTTTTCTTATACGGGACATGTAGTGAGTCGTGGTGCCGGTCGTATAATCCACTCGTTGACACTTATTCCTAAAAGGAGTAGGAATAATGAGAAAGAGGTACTGTAAGGTTAGCGTTTATCCAAATTCCTAACGAGGTAGGAGTAAAAGATGAAAGGAGATAATGTCTCTTAAGACCTGACAAGAGAAGAAAGGGTGTGTAAACGGATGAGTTTAGGAGTAGTCCTTTTTTTCTTTTTTTTTTTGACTTTTTCTGAATCATAGAATAACGATTGTTTTTATAGGAGGGATGGGGGGTCGAGAGTGAAAAGAGGTTCGAGATTATTCATTGAGTGTAATCAGTCAAGGAGGGTGGTCCCGGTGGGAGTGAGTCGGTCCTTAGTTTTTGGTAAGAATAAGAGGACAGATTTTAAGGTTCTCCGAGAACCGGTTTCTACACTCAGGTCTTTAAAGGTGTTCGTTTTAAGTATGGGGTCTCGAATCGGGAATAAAGGTTATTATATACAGTGTAACTGTGGTAAACAGAAAATCATTGACTCAACTAAAAGACGACGAATCCGGTCCCACTGAACTCCTTTTATTAGAAGTCTATATTTTTCCCCTTTTTTTTTTTTTTCCTTACGTTTCTGGAGTTCGTAGTGTATGTTCTCCTTTCCTCAGTTTCCTCACGACCTTGGTCGAACGAGGTCAAACCCTCTCGACTACCACGTGGATAAGGGTTAAGACTCAAGTTTCCGTAATACAGTCTTCGAACTTTAGTCGGTATTACTCGTATTAATGTGGTGTCTTTAGACGTTTCCGTTGTTTAGTCCCCAAGGGGAGGGAAGATTCTCGGACAACAATTTAGAAAAGGTCGTGTGATGACCTTCGTCGAAAATAAAAATTCCACGGTAAATTACCCCTAAATGACACATGGTCCCCGACACGATTTACGGAGGAGTACATTAGAGTGACGCGAGTCGTCGGGAGTCTATGTGGTGGCTTGGACTGTCGAGGACAGTGAGAACGACGGGATATGGAGAAGTGGATTTGAGAGGAGTCAGGAAGACAGATCAAAAGGGAAGAGAGGAGTGGGATAGAAGTGATCGTAGAGTGATTGTGGGCCAAGTCGAGAGGAATGTTTTAGAACTGACCTACGGAGTTCTTAATTTAAGTCGTTTGGTAGATCGTACATAGTTCACTTGTCTTAATGGTGAGGGAGACACAGGACAAGGGTCATATCTGGAGAGAGTACCTTCAAGTGATAAACATCCGAATAGTAATAAATAATATACTTGATATACTGTTACGAGTAAGAAAAAAAAAAAAAAGGGGAATTTTTTGTACCCTACCTCAGTAAAACTACAGTCAGAAGAGTTCTCTTGACATATAATTGGTTTTGGAATAAGGTCCTCACGTTCTTTAGTCGTACTGGGTTTGGGTAAAAGGAATTAAAAGAGGAGGAAAAATTCCTTGATCCTAATCTTAATCAATCACTTCTTTTCTTGTTACGTTAGGATTCGTACAGAATTTTGTGTTTGGATCGATTCATAGGGAAGGGTTGTGAGGTATTAGATAGATAGATATATCTGTGTTCAGACGGTGGTCCCCTTCTTATTAGTTTCGGTAAGTGGAGTCACCCATGTTGTCCGATGTGGGATTCATCTTTGGGTCTAACAATTCACTGAAGATAATTTTGTGTGTGTGTGTGATTCAGTCATCCATTGGTAGTCCATGTCTGTAAAACGATAGTCGTTTCTTATTTCTCAATTCTTATATGAGAATACGTGTTTTTTTAATCAAGAATACCTTGTTGGAGAAATGTTATGATCTTCGTATTTCAGAATTACACAAAGATCTCTTAAGGAGAAACGAAGACCTTCCGTCAACAGACCTGGCGAAAGTCTTTCCCACGAAATAATTGTACGAACCGATGTGTTCTTCGTTTACAACGGTAATTGAATCTTAGTTTAACGTTTTTGTATTGAAGAAGGTTAGGGACCTAGTTTTGTCGGTAGTCTTGTGACCAAACCGGTAGAAACATAAGGTGGTAATCCGTCTTATGGTGTTCTGTAAACTCACCTCGTCCTCCTAAATCGGACGACCGTTATAGACTTCAGACGTTAGTGAAAGGGATTATTGGTGAACATTGGTTCTTACAGGAGTCCACTTTTGAGGTAAAAGGTAAAACTTTCGGAGTTCAATGGAATAGGTACTTGAAGTCACGTAAAACCCCCCCTATTTTTTTACAGTGTACAACTCCTACTTTTAACCAAAGAGAATTAATAGGTTTTGTATAATATATGGGAATATTTATCGATATTGTCATTTAACTGTTTTAGACTAATATTACTAAAACATAGAGATATTTCGGAGGATTTTACAGGATCAACTCCTTGAGTATATATTGACATGACGTTTGATCTTATTTCCTGTCAACCGTTGGTATTATCTCTTAAGATTCGTAGAGATTTGAGTTCGTAAATTTTCCGTCGGTTCAGACAGGATGATTAACGAAACCTTTTTATTTTACGTAAGGTGTTGGTGACTGTAACTTTAGTGTGTACAGAATTCAGGTTTCTAAGACGCCGGAAGGTCGATTCTGTCTGGAACCCGTTTTATGTTCAGACATAACGTGGACCCGAGTGTAAAGGACTTTCTGTCAAAGAAACACGTCGACTTTGGATTTGGAGAAACTCTTTTGTAAAGACGGGTAATCGTCCAATAGTCTCAGATAGTTCTTACCTTCGTGGTCGTAGAGGGACTGAACTAATTTGATAGTAATTCAAGGACTCTCTTCCTGTTACCAGACTGTCGGAGACTGGAATTCATTGACATTCTCAACAAACACCTTCTACCTCCCCCGGTCTAAAAAGACTACTGAAAACATCAAAAACTGGAGACCGAATTTTCCCCATGTTAATTTAGGATGAGTAGGATTAATCCTGTTTTCCTTCCTAATAAAGAATGCACTCTTCTCGGGTTAATAGTTCAATGCCATATGAGAGATTAATATATATTAAAATGTTGGTAAATAAATTTTAGATATATTTCCGAAGAGAATTTACTGAATTATTTATTTTATGGTTGACTTTTACAAGGTCTAAACAACTTTTCCGTGTAAGGGGATAGGTATAACACAAATACTGTCTAGTCCCTAACTCGTAGGGGACTAAGTAAGGTTAATGAAACGCGCTGATGAGATGGTTGGGGGTTTGGGTGTGGTTTTTTTTTTTTCGTATAATTTTTGTCTTTTGTGTTTCCTATCTGACTTTGGAACCTTTGTCCTTAATGTTATAAATTTTACTTAAACCTTCACGATTCATTTACGGTAGAGTATTAGTCAAATATCTAATTGGGTTTCTTGTTGGAACATATCTCCTGGACTACCCTCAATAAAAAATAACAGAACCCCTTTGAGAGTTCTGTCGGAACTCACATAATCAACCCGACGAGATTCAACGTATTCCCGTCCTCAACAAACGGAACGAGTGTGGTCACATGGGGTCGAGGGTTGTACCCCGGACCGTGTCTTGTCCGTAAGTTTTGTATAAACAACGGACCTACGTACTAAATCAAAAATGAAAACGAGACGATTGAGATAAATTCCAGAGTTAAAGTTATTCTCTGTGTGTCTGTAAACATTAATTAAGGGAACTTCAAAAATTACCCTGTATGTGTAAATTAATCTACGAGTGAATCTTTTGTGACTTTTTAGAAGGTTACTGTAGTTATGTTAAATTGTAACGGGGGTTGTCTCAGTGAATATGAATCGTTCTTTTCCAAAAAACTTCTTGTCACACACACGCACACAGAGTAATACTTCGGTTCTTCAACCTAAGTCCAACAGAAACTTAACAAAGAAGTTTTCATAAAAGTGTATTTGAGAAAATTGTGAAGTAATTTTTGTTATTGACGAACAAAATTGTATTGACAATCAGAGCATATCTTAGGAGTACAGAATCTTGTTGTATTTTATCTGGGTTAGGGGGAATAATAGACGGTAACTCTGTAGTCGTAGAAGAATTGACTTCTTTAATCGTCCTTTTATATCATTAGTCCAGTATAAGAGAGACTAAAATAAAAAGACAGGTGTCTAGTGGTTTATGAGCTAATCTCGTTCACCCTCTGACGCAAGGCATTAACACATGCTGCCACGAATGTTAATGACACCTTTTAAAGGGATAAATTTGGTAGAGGTTTAAGAGTAGGGACGTAGGTCCCACGAGAGAATCTTTTCCCGTCATAGAAAAGTGTTGTACTCAGTGACCTCTTGTGACGTAAGACTCGTTCTAGGGTTAATGATGGTCGTAGACTAATTACAGACAGGTTTGAGACCGGGTCATTGTTCTGGGAGACATTGAGTTGATTGGTGGATTGTTGGGTGTAGTAATCCCGGGTAATAGAAAAATGTTACAACTAAGAACCATAGGTTCCCGACACCAAGTCTGTCTGATAAATTTCCGTAATTTTATTGTTGTCAGAACGGTCGACACCCGTACCGGTGGTTTTGATGGTAGTCCAGTGTTCCGGTCTACGTTCTCTACGGTTCTTGTCCTGATTCCGTCTCCCTTGTGAGTGAGTTCCTTTGTTTAGGTAAACACAAGGGTTTCCTCTTGCGTCCCGTCGTTTATGTTGTCCGTACCTTTTGGTCGTCATCCACTACCATCATGGAGGTCAATAAACAGATTAAGACAAATCGACAGGGAACTTAACTAGAGGAAAGAATAGTTTAAAATTGAACCCAGTTCCAAACTTTGCAAGTTTATAACTTGTTTAAAGTAGAGGAAAAAAGACGGTGTTCTGAGTTGAGTCGGTTTTTTTTTTTTTTTTTGGGTGTATACACTGCAGAATCTCGTTTACGGTGAGTAACCAGAAAAAAAGTTCAATTGGACACTGAGATTCGAGCAATACTTTTGTCCGTAGTAATAACTCGGGAGAGAAAAACAGTCCGTGACGATTCCTAAAACAGACATAATAAAGTAGAACATGGTTAATAAAGACAAAATGTTTACCCCTTTCCCTAGTTCCTTACGATTTATTGAAAGGGTTTTAGTGTTTCAGTCTTCTTCCATCTCTGTCCCAAACTTGGGTCCAGAAGGACTGTGGTCGTAAGCTCAGGATTGGGTATTTTGTTGTGACGGAGGTTTCAAAACCCTGGAATGTTAAATGTGGCTGTAAGAGTTGGGTTCATCAAGGGTCAAAAAGGTTCCTATTTCTGTGGAAAGGTTTCTGTGTTGTAAAGTTTTCAATTACACATTTCTTCTGGAATTGTCTCAGACTGTGTATGATTCCTGACTTCTGTACAATCCACACAATAGTAGTAATGGTAATAATGCTTACTGGAGTTCTATCACTAACATGAAAGTCCTATGTAACTACTACCACTATTACTCACTTTACTAAAGTATAGATAATATTGTCATAAATTTTGATCATGATAATGCGTGATAACATATGTAGTAAACCAGGGGTTTTATATACCGTATTAAAAGATTTATGTTTTTTTTATGAGTATCGTGTACATATCCGTCTGGAACATTGTGTGTGTGTGTGTGTGATGGTCTAGGTCTTGAGAAGAACTCCAGGGTTGAAAAGTAACTTACCGTAATGTCTTAGGAGATCGTCAGAAGAAGGGCGAAAGTACTTGTCACACAGTTATCGTGGTATGTGGAAGTTTCCGTGGTGTTTCCCTAAAAGTGTAGTATGTCTAGAAGTGAATTACAGTGGTGAAAATTGTAAGATTCGTTGTGAAGATTCAAGAACGGATACGAGCATAAATTTATCTACGTTGTGTCTATTCAGTCGGATATGAAAATAATAATATTAAAGAGGGTGTGTGGTTATTATTAGATCGGTTTATTGGTCTTCTTTACCTACCTCTCTTCGTTTTATTTCCCACTAAAGTTTCTCCCTCCATTTCGTAAATCTTATACTCTTTATCGTCTGTCCTCTTAATAGTCAACGGTAAGACAATAATTTTTTAAAGAGTTCTACAAACCACGTCCTTAGAGAGATCGTTATTTTACAGATAAAGTATCCCTAAGTTCTGACCCTAATAAAAGTTGTTATAATAGGGGACTAATAATTTAATTATACATAATAAAAACTTTTATCCTTTTTATTTCTTATCAAATTCTGTTTTTACATTAGTGATACGGGGAACAACAATGTCAGTGAGTCAGTTCAGACTGAGAAACGTTGGCGTACCTGACGTCGTACGGTCCGAATAATTTAATTTTTTTTTTTTCGAAGCTGGAGGTGTATTATTGATAATTGTAAAAAGACATGAATGTGAGTAGGAGAACAGATGCATGAAATATTAAAAAGTTTCACAAATGTTTAGACGAATATAGAGACATCAATAAATATTTTATTTTTATTTTTACTCTAGTACACTATATAATTGGAATATAAGACGGAAAAAGTGAATTGTAATACAGGACTCCAACCACCACCACCACAAGTCAACGAGTCGACACAGACTGAGACACTGGGATACCTGACGTCGTGTGGTCCGAAGGAACAGGTAGTGGTTTAGGGTCTCAAACGAGTTTGAGTACAGGTAACCCAACTACTACGGTAGGTTTGTAGAGTAGGAGACAGTAGGGGATAGAGGAGTACGGAAGTTAGAAAGAGTCGGAGTCCCAGAAAAGGTGACTCAGTCGAAAAGCGTAGTCCACCAGTTTTATAATCAAAGTCGTAGTCAGGAAGGTTACTTATTAGTCCCAACTAAAGAATATCCTAACTGACCAACCTAGAGGAACGTCAAGTTCCCTGAGAGTTCTCAGAAGAGGTTTTGGTGTCAAGATTTCGTGACTAAGAAGTCACAAGTCGGAAGAAATACCAGGTTGAAAGTGTAGGTATGTGCTGATGATGATCTTTTTGGTATTGATACTGATATATCTGGAAACAGTCGTTTCACTACAGAGGTGAAAAATTATACGATAGATCCAAACAGTATCAAAAAGAAGGTTCTTCGTTCACATAAAATTAAAGTACCGACGTCAGTTCTTTTTATTTCAGACAGTGACAAAGGTGACAAAGGGGTAGATAAACGGTACTTCACTACTCTGACCTCCGTTACTAGAATCAAAAGACTTACAACTCAAAGTTCGGTGGAAAAAGTGAGAGAAGAAAGTGGGAGTAGTTCTCCGAGAAGTCAAGGAGAAGTGATAGACGGTAATTCCACCACAGTGGACGTATAGACTCCAATAACTATAAAGGGGACCGTTAGAACTAAGGTCGAACACTAAGTAGGACGGACCGTAAAGTGTACTACATGAGACGTATATTTAATTTGTCCCACTGGTATGTGTCGGAACTGCATGAGGAAAGGGTCAAAACTAGGTACAGACCAAGATTGACAACGAAGAACTGGACGTATGTCCGGAGAGCCTCAGTCCATTCCACCAGACCATAATGGTAGAGATTGATAAAAAGTTTTGATAATATACATTACAGTAATCTTATAAGGTATAGTATCCGAATTTCATAGAATTTTTAGTATGTTAATAGAAAATAAATCTTTAAACTTATATCCAAACCCTCTTCCATTTAAAAGAGTCCCCTTTTTTTTGTTCAAAAATATTTACTAAAAATACCATAAACTAGAAGGGACATCGAGTCTGCCATTTCTTAGACGAACGTTACGTCCTCTGAACCCAAGCTAGGGACCCAACCCTTTTAGAGGACCTCTTCCCTTACCGTTAAGTGAGGTCGTAAGAACGGACCTCTTAGGGTCCCTGTCTCAGATATCCTAGTGTTTCTCAGTCTGTGTTGACTCGTTGATTGTGATAAAATACCATAAGTCTATGAACCATTTGCGTTTGTTTCCTGTATAGGGTTAGATCCGTGGTACCCTAGTTCTTATACAGACAGAACAGATGTGGTACTATAGAAGTCCCCGACCTTCTTAGGTACCGTGTTATATATTAATAAATTTCCCTCCTTTCTCTTCCCTATCGATCCGTAATCTCAAACCTTCTATATGAATCTCTGAACATGTGAACACCTAAGATCCTTTAAGTCAAGGGAGTTCCTGATACTCAGAGGAGACCTGTTTTACCTCTATTTCTTCATTCTCCGACCGTGTGTATTATTACAAAATGACAAAGTATCTACCGTAAAAATGACTCACATTTGACGAAGGTAAAACGTCGTACGTTTGATTGACCGTTGTGTCCTTTCAGTTGACACCATTAAACTAGGGGGTTTACGTATTCCCAAATAGTCTAGGTCTGTTACACCCTTATTTGACTGCGTAGAAGTTCCTCTAAAAGGTCAAAGAAGACTCTACAGTCGAACCCGTCCCATCTTAAAGGTACTAAGTCGGATAGTTTAGTATTTCTATAGTCTCTCGGATGGTATGTATCTAGTCACTAACTACGGTCTTTATGGCAAACAAGAAAGACTGACTTCTTTCCACTAAGGTTTTAAATTCTTGTCAAAGGCTTGTTTATAAAATTTTAGTTTAAAACGGGTGTCAATGAAGATCTTTCAAGGTGAACTCAGTTGGTCAGTCCTTAAGTTCTGTGGGCGAACAAAATGGATATGTATTTAAGATCAAAATTTCGTTATGAAGTGATATACAACAGTAAAAACGTTGCATTACGGTTTGTCACGTTTGTATAATATTTGGGGCACAAGTCTCATCGATTGTTCTTTCTCGTTGTCGACTCCTTTCGTCTTTAAACACGACAAGAAGTGTGAATCTTAGAAAGAACGGGAATCTCACACCGGTCTTCGACCGTTGAAAAAAGTTTTCGATTGAGTTATCGTTTCTTGTATGACCACGGAGCAATCTTTGTCCATTTACCGTCGAAGATTAGAGAGGTCGTCTTTCGTTCGTGTGTCACGTTCTTTCGTGCGGTTCCATCACTATACCCCATCCCCTGACGAAACATAAACTCTGTGTAAGTACTCTATTTCGTTTCTTGGACCTGTTTCTGATCGTGTGCCCCCGGGGAGACGTTTTTTGGATTCAATGTTGTTGAAGTTGACTGTGACGGTCTCCTTGGTCCACGATCTTGCCTTCTGGTCTTTTAACACCTTACCGGTGTCTGTGGTAGGGGAAGTTCACGAGTCCGAGTTTTTTACCCCACGTACCACTACGTCATCCCGGGGTCTCAGGTGAATCGGTCAAAGACGTCTCGTCGGTCCCCCAGTTTAAAGTTATGAGGAGGCGGACGGTTACGTCCAAAACTCTATACCCAAGTCAGGGATCCAACCCTTCTAGGGACTTCTTCCTTTACCGTTGGGTAAGGTCATAACAACGACCCTTTTAGGGTTCCTGTCTCCTCACACCACCCGATGTCGGGGTACCCCAACGTTTCTCAGTCTGTACTGACTCGTTGACTTGTTGACGGGACGAATTTGAGCAGTTTCGAGTGGTTACTGAGTTACCTAGTTCAGGTCCGTAAACTCTGAAAGACGGTAGGACGGGTTCGTCCGGTGAGGAGGGACAGAGAGTGATCTCGAGTTGACTAAAGTTGAAGTCTTGTAGGATGAGAAGCGACAGAGTTTAGAAGTGGGGACAAGACGGAGGGTGGATACGTGAGGAGAGGAGAGATGGACCGGACGAAGGTCAGAGATTAGGCCAGAGGTTTACGGGACGAACTGGAGAGTCTGATTCGACACCATAGGATCGTAGTCACATTCAGAGGAACTAATGTGAGGAGTAAGTCCTTTAAAGGAAACTCCACGGAAATCTAAGATTCAAGGTACTCCCATATCTTGTGAAGACAGTTAAGGGGTAAAATTAAGGATCTCTCGTACCTCGTGTATTAGTCACGAGTCATAAGTAAGTTTTCACCTGTCTATCTTACAAAAAGGAGAAAGTTTCCCTAAGTTTTCTTTCTGGTCCTAGAAAGAACAACTTTCAGGAGAGTTCTCATCTGTGCTTTGTTCCCAGAAGGATCCCCGGGTCGGGTTGACCCGACGAGTGAGAATGGTGTCATTTGTCAAAGTTATTCGGGATCATAACAGGAGTAAAAATTGGATATCTACTTGTGGTCAAGGTTCGAGGTCTCTTAAGAGTTTACTCAACTGGTACTTTTTATGGGAACTTTAAAGGTGTCTCAGTACCGTAATTCAAGTAAGTCTGTTTTTCCGCGACGAGACACCTTGACTCCCCGTCGTATAAAGGGAAGAATGAAGTAAGAACTGTCGCATCATGTCATATTTTTATTTATGAAATCTGTGTTTGTTTAGGGTTTGTATTTGAAATTCTCATGAAAATACTAGTTGTCTGTAAAAGGATTATAGTTACCCTGTATTCATTTGTATATGAGATCGTTTAATTTAACGTTCATTTCAAGGACTAGAATGAAGAAATAGGATTAATTGACTGTTATCCGAAGAAAACGCGTTTTCACTTGATGGACCCCCGACTATTTAGTCTGTGAATTCTTCTCTTGAACCGTTCCCTAAGATCAGTCAATGGTACCTCTACACGTAAAGACTGTAAAGGAAATTATTTTCAATAATAGGTGCCCTTTTTATTAAAACTACGATAGTTTAACTTTTCTTCCTTTGTTCGGGGTTTACCGTGTAAATTTATAAATACTGACTGAGTTTTAGACGAAAATTCAGACTTCTTACGTATATATTATCTCAATTGGACAAAGACGTATTAAATTAATGACCGGACTAGCATATGAGAACTCCCTTAGGTATATCCACACAAAACATAATTTATAATATAAAATACGAGATTTTACTTATTACGTAGGTGTGACATCCACAACCGAAAATGAAACACGAAATCAATGTGATAGTCCGAAAGGAAGTCTTTAAGGTGTTGCCTTCTGCGTTTTAACTTAAGTCTATTCATTTGACAGTTACGGTCTTCAGATGTGATTTACTTCTTTAGAACCTACTTGGAGACATAGAAAAGTCATTGACGATAAAACAAATACAGAGTAGAAAGTCTAAGCGTACAATATTTTCGACATTGTAGTTGTACTTTTAATAAACTGACTGACTTCAGTAAGAACTATAACTTAATTGTAAATTATCTCCTGTGGAATATGGGTACAAACTTATAGATATTATGTTGTTCTTGACTGTGTATGACTACGAAAGAAACTAGAAGTGTGTTCAGGATGTTTAATCTACAAGGATCGATAAAATGTCTTCAACTTTCACTCTTTAGTTTTCGAACCGGTTACACAAGAAGTGTCCCTACTATGACGGTTGTTCACTGTTTTTAACCACGAATTCATTACTTTTTTAGAAGTTACAATATTACCAACCCCCAGTAATATCCGGTTAGAAAGGGGGTATTTTAAAATAAGGGACCAGAAAGTAAAGAGAGTAATACCTCTTAAAGAAAAAAAAAAAAAAAAAAAAAAAACCTCTTAAAGTTAAGTTAAATTAAAAAGAAGGATCCACCCGTTATCACTTTTTTTTTTTTTTTTTCGTTCAAACTCTTTGAGACTGGATTGGAACCATTCACTACCTGGGTAAGGAAATAATTCACTATAAAGTCCTTACAGATATAGGATCCAAGACACGTCCCCGTTTTATATGTCGTCACTTGTTTTGTCTGTGTCTGGGACCCCAAGGATTTCGAATGTCGGGATGTCCTCATATGTTTACATTTGGTTGATTGATGTGTTCATTTATATCGTAAGTTGTGGTGTTCTCACGAGACTATCTTTTTATACGTTCGTACTGACTTTCCAGTCTTTGACGGAGAAAGGTCTTCACCGAAGTCCGACTTTGGACTTCCGGTTCTTTCGAGTGGATTCCGTTTCTTGACACTTGTTGTTACGACCCGGATCTCTTACTCGGTCTTTCTGACACTACGAAACTTTTGTTCCCCTATTCTCTTAAACACGAGGGACTAAACTCTTTGTGAAATTATCGAATCAAAGTTAATCGGGTTTCTCGTACTCGTCGTTCGACTTTAGTGTCGAATGCCGATTATTAGAACCCACCAAATAAAGTAGAACAACATGAAGGTGAAACCGTTAGTTTTTTTTACTTCTATCGTAACAGGTGTGTACCGACAATACTCCGAAATGTACCTTAAATACCTTTCGTGGACCGTGTACCATTCTCGTATTTTTGACCAACACATGATACTAACAAATATTAATAATAATAGTCTCATTTTGTTATTTGTTGTCATCTGAGGACACTTACTGTGTTTCTTGTTTTGTTTTAGATTGGAACTAGACCTCCATGATCATTGACGGATGGATATAAATAAGGGATGTTGACGAATTTGGTACTAATATTTCGAAAGACGTCTGTTCTAGTCGACGTCAGTGTGTGTCCCTGAAAGATTCGTACCAGTAAAAGTATCAGACCGTACTAGGGGTCCAAACGATGTAGAACGATAAGACGTAAAGGGCAGTACAAAAGATTGTATTATGAGAGTATTTTTTGAGTTACTTTTTGTCCAACGTACCCGTTTATATTGTGTCACAACCAGTTGACACAAAACCCAACGTTCGGTAGTTGACCTACTGACGTCATCTTTACATAACTTTCCAAACCTCGTCGAGTATCCTAGTGACCCTCCCTAACTCTTGGTCCGAGTCTACGAAACCTAGTGTTAGGTTTCGTGGTGGTGTCGTGGACCGTACCGACAGGGTCGGTAGCGGTGTGACTGTCGGTGTACGACGGTGACGGAGGTCACATTGACGGGTCTCTCGGACCCACGAAGCCTAAAATTGGTGACGGTGTCTTCTCTCAGTAATCGAAGACAAGTTTAAGGTCTTGTTTACGTACACTGACCAACTCAGTTAATGTATGTAACGAACTCCCTACCAAAGTTCCCTTGAACCTTTCGTTCGTAAACGATAAAAGGAGAAGAAACCCCTTCAATTAAGACTAAGAATAGTTCTGAGTATTCCGTCTCTAGAGGGAGGTGGTTTATATCTTTGTGTTAAAAGATATCTATTTCATCTTTTCTTACAGATGGAATAGTCACACGAGACTTACGAAACTCGTCCATGAGAATACTTATTTTTATTAACTGGTACATGAGAATTATTTACATGACGACGACGATTCAGTGAAGTCAGCACAGGCTGAGACACGCTGGGGTATCTACCGTCGGGTGGTCCGAGGTGGCAGGGACCCTAAGAGGTCCGTTCTTGTGACCTCACCCAACGGTAAAGGAAGAGGTTACGTACTTTCACTTTCCACTTTCACTTCAACGAGTCAGCACAGGTTGAGGATCGCTGGGGTACGTGACGTCGGAAGGTCCGAGGAGGTAGGTGACCTAAAAGGTCCGTTCTCATGACCTCACCCAACGGTAACGGAAGAGGAATTATTTACATGTAAGTAAATATTTAGTTCCTATTGTCAAATTATGATGTAAGCAACGTCGTTGGACAACCTTCAGTGTGTGTATTTGTTTATAGACTCTGTAGGTGACTCCATTCCTTGAAGTCTTCAGACATTAAATTAAACCGTCAAACCGTAGACAATGATTCTAAGAGATAAAAAGAGACAAAAAAACAGTTCGATTGTAATCTATGACTGATTCGTAATCGTTCACAGTCATTGTGTCTTCAGTGGGTGAAGAAGTTTTGATCTCTCACTTAAATTTGTCACAATAAGACGAACGAAACCAATATCTTCAGTTTCCTACAGTAAAGTCTTGGGTTGTTCCATAGTCGAATAACTTTTTGTTAGTAATTGAGAACGAAAAACTTATGGATGATACGTCGTGTGGGACCTCTTCGCATTCACGAAATGTACCTCAAGACCAAGTCAACGAAAATGCTGGAGGATGTCTTCTCCTTTGGTTTCTGGTGTGTATGTGCATGACTGAACGAATTTCGGTGTGAGTTAAGGTCCCGTACGATAGATGGAAATACCTTTATAGGATAGTAAAGAGGTGTTTTGGATTCTTCGTTAAGTTTTAAGGACTTTGTGAGATGTACTATCATGTTAGTCTTTGAGACCTTAGAAGACTCATTTTTCATTTTGAACTCCTGTGTTCTTCAATACTGCTTAGTACCTTCTTCGAGTATATTAAGTGAGTGACCACGTTCCTCTATGTAGGAAAATGATAGTAAATGACAGTTCTTGTATAAATTTACCAAAACTTCAATTTCTGTTACAATGATTGTTGGGTAATGCCCTGAGTTTTACGATTTTTAATGACTCCCATCACTCTGGTTTACTTTTAAGAGACACGACTCTTACCGTCTATTATATTTTCAATACGATCAAATAACCTTCCCGTATCGACGAATACTAGTATTTAATATTGGACAAAAGTGTAAACACTCTTTATAGGTGTTACTTATCAAACTTGGGTTCCAGGACTCAAGAGAATCGAGGTTGGTATAATGAAAGGAGAGTCAAAGAATATGTTTATTAAAGAGAAAGGGACTGAAAGACGAATACTACAGTGAGACGTACGTCGTGGTCCCCATGTTTGTGTGGTGGTGTTGGTGGACGAGGAAGGTGGACTGAGGTGACCGGTTGACGTTAAGGAGGGAGTAAGAGTGGACGTTGTAGTGAATGAACTCTTTGGGAATGGTCTGGTGAATTTCATTCGAATTCATGGGAACGTATTGGAAGGGGTAGCCGAGACAAGAAGGGGAAAGACTTGGTAGTTGTGCGAAAATAGATGAATAGGTCAAAACCTGAGAAGTATCTTACCTTCCAGTCCTTGGTTCGACTAAAAGTCTTTGTTTGAGAGATGATTATTTACGAGTTGTTTACAAGTCAAGTCAACGAGTCAATACAGGCTGAGAAACACTGGGGTACCTGACGTCCGTCGTGCGGGTCGAAGGGACAGGTAGTGGTTGAGGACCTTAAATAAATTTGAGTACAGGTAAATCAGCCATTACGGTAAGTTGGTAGAGTAGGAAACAGCAGGGGAAGAGGAGGGTGGAAGTTAGAAAGGATCGTAGTCCTAGAAAAGGTTACTGAGTCAAGAAGTATAGTCTGCCGGTTTTATAACCTCAAAGTCGAACTCAGGACGGTTACTTATAAGTTCTGACTAAAGGAAATCCTACCTGACTAACTTAGAGGAACGTCAGGTTCCTTGAGAGTTCTCAGAAGAGGTTGTGGTGTCAAGTTTTCGTAGTTAAAAACCACGAGTCGAAAGAAATATCAGGTTCAGAGTGTAGGTATGTACTGATGACCTTTTTGGTATCGAAACTGATCTGCCCGGAAACAACCGTCTCATTACAGAGACGAAAACTTATACGACAGATCCAACCAGTATCGAAAAGAAGGTTCCTCGTTCGCAGTAAATTAAAGTACCGACGTCAGTGGTAGACATCACTAAACCCTCGGGGGGTTTTATTTCAAGAGTGACAAAGGTAACAAGGGGTAGATAAGGGGTACTTCAATACCCCGGTCTACGGTACTAGAATTTTGTAAATCAAAAGATTTACAACTCAAAATTTGGTTGAAAAAGTGAGAGGGGAAAGTGAAAGTAGTTCTCCGCGAAAGACGGTATTCCCACCACGGTAGACACATAAACTCTAATAACTATAAAGAGGGTCGTTAGAACTAAGGTCGAACACGAAGTTTTACGGGTCGTAAAACGTACTACATGATGAGACGTATATTCAATTTATTCGTCCCACTGTTATATGTCGGAACTGTATGAGGAAAGGACTAAACCTTGGTCAGACAACAAGGTACAGGTCAGGAGTGACAACGATCTACTTACTTGTTTACTTACTTACTTATCGACGATATCGATCTCCGTTTCATATAGTACCAGTATTACAAAGATACCGAATGTTATGGTATATTTTCCGGGGACCAACACTGTACCGTTTTCTTTTTTTTTTCCTCTGGATATCCGTCTAGGTAAGTTCAGACTGGTTCGAAGTTTAATACACGTTTGGAAAGAAGCTAGAACGTTTGTTGGTCAAGGGTCTTGTTCAACCGAAACCAACTTCGGTAATATGAAAAGGAGAGGGAGTAGAAGGGTTATTTGTCTGTAAAAGGTCGACCCACGGAAAACGGTACAGTCCTTACTTCTGTGTGTGACTTGGTGATGTCTGGTTCGAGTCTTAAATTGGCCAAGGGGGTGTGGTGGTCTACATTCCGTCGGTAGGTACAGACAGTTGTTTACCTCGAGACACCTTAGACTTGACAGGAGTGGAGAAGTGTAAAGTAAAAAGTTTCCTTAGAAACATAGATTTTACTTATCAAACCTTTGGTCTTTATCTCTTAGTTTCATCCAGTCATACTTACTAGGGTAAGCTCCTCTAAGGAAAGGACCCTCCCGTTCCGAACAGTCGGAACACCACCGTGGGGACAATTGGTGACAGGGGTAAAGTGTAGTGTGGCTGACTTAATGCTATCTTTTTCGTAAAAGGGTCTTCGGTTCTACCGTGTGTTTAACTTCCATTACATACGATCCTTTACCGCTGGTACAAACAGTTTGTCTCTCCCCTGTTTAATTATCTCCTTGTTGTTTAAGACCCGATGGTTTCTTTTTATCGACTTTTTACTGTTGGTTATCAACAGAACCGTCCTATTGGTGTGATAAAGACGACTGTGAAATCGGGATATTAAATACATTCAGATGGGGGGAAAAAAAAAAGTTAGGTGACGAAGAACCGTGGACGTGAAATCGATGATTTCAAGAGAAACCGTAGTGAGATATCATTCATTAGTACAGGGTCGTGACCACCAGTTGGTCTCCCACCTAAGAAATAGTCTCCCAGGAATGAGGAACTGTCTGGTAAAGATACAATTTTAAATAAACGTCACAAGGAAGAGGTGGTTTATGTAAAATTTGTGGTAAGATGTTTTGTAGTAGAAACTTTCAACTTTCGACGGTTTTATGTGCAATTAGGTGGGTATAGAAAGAAGTAATATAAAATTTTATTGAATTGTAGTCATACTTTCTCTATACGTATCGTTGTGTCTTATACTTCTTACTTTTCACTATACGTCTAAATTTGAAAGAAATACAAGTGATATATAGTTAATCTAAATGATTCTTTATATCCGTATGTGTGTGTTTTTCAACTCATATAAAAATCTAAGTCTAGTCGTTTTTACGGGTCCAAATTGTGTCGGTTCCGACTGGTCTCATACTTTTTTCTTCGGGAGAGTTAGGATGACCACATATTTATTCGTGTTAAGTAAATACTCCATTACACCACTTTAGAATTATCTGACCAGATGGTAAGGATGACGATCTTTAAATGGGTTACTTAAATAAATGGGTTCGTGGTACCACAAATACATTTTCCCACAGAATCCGTCGTGATAAATACTAGGTTTTTTCAGGTTTAGGTCTTATGCCCTCTTTGTTTTACCTAAAAAATTTTTTCTTAGTCTTTAAGAATTTCGATGATAAACCCACTCCTCGTTCCCCGGAGAGTATGACTATCCTTGTCCTGACCATCCATTCTCTTTGTCATCCTCTCCTCACGGAGACAGATAATGATATTGCTTCATTACGGTGTCAGATAAGTGGGTAGTACCACAAAGTCTTTAAATTGATGTCCTTGAAACTCGATGAAGCTTTAATGACAACATCAACGTTCTGTTTCTGTAATACATTTCTGACCTGATTCATCCAGGCCTGAAAAATTTTTTATGTGTGTGTATGTGTGTTTCTCCTAAAGAAATTTTTATGTGTGTATGTGGTGTCTTCGTGTTAAATGAATGTTATAATACATTCAAAGTCCATATGTCACTAAGTATTAAAAATTTCCAATATGAAGTAAATTTTAATAATATTTTATAACCGATGTAAGGGACACGATCTGTTATATAGGGACATGTGTGTGTGTGTGTGTGTGATTGTGACTTCACGTACATAGAAAAGATCAATCACAAAAGGAAAAGAAGTCTTTATCTTGACCGTGACCTCAACGACCTAGTATACTATGAAAAGAAAAATCGAAAAACTCCTGAGAGGTACGGTAGATACCCCAGCGTGTCTCAGCCTGTGCTGACTTCACTGAATCGTCGTCGTCATCGTCGTATGACAAAAGGTATGACCGACGTGATTAAATGTTAGGGTGGTTATCCCATACTCCCAAGGGAAAAAAGGTGTAAGAGTGGTTGTAAACGATAAACACCAGATACTCTTTACGACCCTTCCTTCTTCGTGTTTGACCTTAGTTCTAACGGTCCTCTTTATAGTTATTAGAGTCTATACGTCTACTGTGGTGAGAATACCGTCTTTCACTTCTCCTGGATTTTTCGGAGAACTACTTTCACTTTCTCCTCTCACTTTTTGAACCGAATCTCGAGTTGCAAGTCTTTTGATTCTAGTACCGTAGGTCAGGGTAGTGAAGTACCCTTTATCTACCCCTTTGTCACCTTTGTCACAGTCTGAAATAAAA
>SJYO01050590.1:39095823-39118131 GCA_006410555.1 Capra ibex | reverse complement strand
TTTTCGTCTCTGTAATGAAACGGTTGTTTCCAGGTAGATCAGTTCCGATACCAAAAAGGTCACCAGTACATACCTACACTCTCAACCTGACACTTCTTTCGACTCCCGACTTCTTAACTACGAAAACTTGACACCATAACCTCTTCTGAGAACTCTCAGGGAACCTGACGTTCCTCTAGGTTGGTCAGGTAAGATTTCCTCTAGTCAGGACCCACAAGAAACCTTCCTGACTACAACTTCGACTTTGAGGTTATGAAACCGGTGGAGTACGTTTCTCAACTGAGTAACCTTGTCTGAGACTACGACCCTCCCCAACCCCCGTCCTTCTCTTCCCCTGCTGTCTCCTTCTCTACCGACCTGTCGTAGTGGCTGAACTACCTGTACTCAAACTCACTTGAGGTCCATAACCACTACCTGTCCCTCTGGACCGCCCGACGTTAAGTACAACAGTGTTTCTCAGTCTGTGCTGACTCACTGACTTGACTCGACTTGAATACTGTCGGTAAGACTGTCCACACTCCACTATAGACTAACTGTGTTTACCCAAAATTATACGTTCATGTCCACCGAGGTTGCCGTGTACCCGTGCCACCGACACTGCTACGTTCTCGCGCTGTTCTCCTGGATGGGGTATAGTCTCCATTTCTCGTCGCCGACGTGAAACGACCTCGTCGGTACTTATCTCTGGGGTGCAGGTTCCGTTCTCTTTGGGTTCATTTTACCATCCGTGACTCTCTCCCCTAGTCTCCCGTCTGTCTGACTTTGATGTTAGTGTCTTTTGATCGGTTAGCCTAGTGTGCCTGGTGTCGGAACAGATTGAGTTACTTTGATTCGGTACGGGACACCCCGGTGGGTTCTACCGGTCCAGTACCACCTCTCCAGACTGTCTTACACCAGGTGACCTCTTCCCTTACCGTTTGGTGAAGTCCTAAGAACGGAACTCTTGGAGTACTTGTCATACTTTTCCGTTTTACTATCCTGTGACTTTCTACTTGAGGGGTCCAACCATTCACGGGTTATACGATGACCTCCAGTCACCTCTTTATTGAGGTCTTTGTTACTTCCCTACCTCGGTTTCGTTTTTGTTATGGGTCAACACCTACACTGACGACTATCTTCGTTCGAGGCTACGACATTTCTCGTTATAACGTATCCTTGGACCTTACAATCCAGGTACTTAGTTCCGTTTAACCTTCACCAGTTTGTCCTCTACTGTTCTCACTTATAGCTGTAAGATCCTTAGTCACTTGATTCTACCTGACCTTACCCACTAAAATTGAGTCAGTCAGTCAGTCAAGTCAGTGAGTCAACACAGGCTGAGAAACGCTGGCGTACTTAGCGTCGTGCGGTCCGGAGGGACAGGTAGTGGTTGAGGGCCTCAAGTGAGTCTAAGTGTAGGTAGCTCAACCATTACGGTAGGTCGGTAGAGTAGGAGACAGTAGGGGAAGAGGAGGACGGGGGTTAGGGAGGGTCGTAGTCTCAGAAAAGGTTACTCAGTTGAGAAGCGTACTCCACCGGTTTCATGACCTCAAAGTCGAAATCGTAGTCAGGAAGGTTTCTTGTGGGTCCTGACTAGAGGAAATCTTGCCTGACCAACCTAGAGGAACGTCAGGTTCCCTGAGAGTTGACAGAAGAGGTTGTGATGTCAAGTTTTCGTAGTTAAAAAGCCTAGAGTCGAAAGAAGTGTCAGGTGGAGAGTGTAGGTATGTACTGATGACCTTTTTGGTACCGGAACTGTTCTGTCTGGAAACAACCGTTTCATTACAAAGTCGAAAACTTATACGATAGATCCAACCAGTATTGAAAAGAAGGTCCCTCATTCGCAGAAAATTAAAGTACCGACGTTAGTGGTAGACGTCACTAAAACCTCGGGTTTTTTTTTATTTCAGACTGTGACAAAGGTGACAAAGGAGCAGATAAAGGGTACTTCACTACCCTGGCCTACGGTACTAGAAGCAAAAGACTTACAACTCGAAATTCGGTTCAAAAAGTGAGAGGTGAAAGTGAAAGTAGTTCTCCGAAAAATCCAGGAGAAGTGAAAGACGGTATTCCCACCACAGTAGACGTATAGACTCCAATAACTATAAAGAGGGTCGTTAGAACTAAGGTCGAACACGAAGGAGGTCGGGTCACAAAGAGTACTACATGAGACGTATAGTCAATTTATTCGTCCCACTGTTATATGTGGGAACTGTGTGAGGAAAAGGATAAACCTTGGTCAGACAACGAGGTATAGGTCAAGATTGACAACAAAGGACCGGACGTATGTCCAAAGAGTTCTCCGTCCAGTCCACCAGACCATAAGGGTAGAGAAAGTCTTAAAAGGTGTGTCAACACTAGGTGTGTCAGTTTCCGAAACCGTATCAGTTAGTCTACTGGCAATATAGATGATTACACCCGTTCTTAGGGAATCTTATTTACCTCATCGGTAGTATCAGTTGTTTTCTCAGGTTTAACGTCATCAACCTACGTTAGAGTTTTTACTATCTTACTAGAGAAAAGCAAAGGTTCCGTTTGGTAAGTTATAGTGCCATTAGGTTCAGATACGGGGTTGGTCATTGCGACTTCTTCGACTTCAACTTGTCAAAATACTTCTGGATGTTATGGAAGATCTTTATTGTGGGGTTTTTCTACAGAAAAAGTAATATCCCCTGACCTTACGTTTTCATCCTTCAGTTCTTTGTAGACCTCATTGTCCGTTCAAACCGGAACCTCATGTCTTACTTCGTCCCGTTTCCGATTATCTCAAGACGGTTCTCTTGTGTGACCAGTATCGTTTGTAGGAGAAGGTTGTTGTGTTCTCTTCTGAGATGTGTACCTGTAGTGGTCTATCAGTTATGGCTTTAGTCTAACTGATATAAGAATCGTCGGTTTCTACCCCTTCGAGATATGACAGTCGTTTTTGTTCTGACCCTCGACTGACACCGAACCTAGTAGTTGAGGAATAACGGTTTAAGTCTGAATTTTACTTCTTTTACCTCTTTGGGTGATGTGGTAAGTCCATACTGGATTTAGTTTAGGGAACACTAATATGTCACCTTCACACTTTGTGTAAATTCCCTGATCTAGACTACCTGTCTCACGGACTACTTGATACCTGACTCCAAACACTGTAACATGTCCTCTGTCCTTAGTTTTGGTAGGGGTTCTTTTTCTTTACGTTTTTTTGTTTTACCGACAGACTCCTCCGGAATGTATATCGACACTTTTCTTCCCTTCGCTTTTCGTTTCCTCTTTTCCTTTCTATATGGGTAGACTCACGTCTCAAGGTTTCTTGTCGTTCCTCTCTATTCTTTCGGAAGGAGTCACTAACTACGTTTCTTTATCTCCTTTTGTTATCTTACCCTTTCTGATCTCTAGAGAAGTTCTTTTAATCTCTATGGTTCCCTTGTAAAGTACGTTCTACCCGAGCTATTTCCTGTATTTACCATCCCTGGATTGTCTTCGTCTTCTATAATTCTTGTCCACCGTTCTTATGTGTCTTCTTGATATGTTTTTTCTAGAAGTGTGGGGTCTATTAGTGCTACCACACTAGTGAGTGGATTCGGTCTGTAGGACCTTACACTTCAGTTCACCCGGAATCTTTCGTAGTGATGTTTGTTTCGATCACCTTCACTACCTTAAGGTCAACTCGATAAAGTTTGGGACTTTCTACTACGACACTTTCGCGACGTGAGTTATACGGTCGTTTAAACCTTTTGAGTGGTCACCGGTGTCCTGACCTTTTCCAGTCAAAAGTAAGGTTAGGGTTTCTTTCCGTTACGGTTTCTTACGAGTTTGATGGTGTGTTAACGTGAGTAGAGTGTGCGATCATTTCATTACGAGTGTTAAGAGGTTCGGTCTGAAGTCGTCATGCACTTGGCACTTGAAGGTCTACAAGTTCGACCAAAATCTTTTCCGTCTCCTTGGTCTCTCGTTTAACAGTTGTAGATCGACCTAGTAGTTTTTTCGTTGTCTCAAGGTCTTTTTGTAGACGAAGACGAAATAATTGACACGGTTTCGGAAACTGACACACCTAGTGTTGTTTGACACCTTTTAAGACTTTCTGTACTCTTATGGTCTGGTGGACTGGACGGAAAACTTTTTGTATATACGTGCAGTTCTTCGTTGTCAATTTTGACCTGTACCTTGTTGTCTGACCAAGGTTTATCCTTTTCCTCATACAGTTCCGATACATACAGTGGGACGAATAAATTGACTATACGTCTTATGTAGTACTCTTTGTGACCCGACCTCCTTCGTGTTCGACCTTAGTTCTAACGGCCCTCTTTATAGTTATTGGAGTCTATACGTCTACTGTGGTGGGAATACCGTCTTTCACTTCTTCTTGATCTCGAAGAACTACTTTCACTTTCTCATCTCACTTTTTCAACTGAATTTCGAGTTGTAAGTCTTTTGATTCTAGTACCGTAGACCAGGATAGTGAAGTACATTTATCTACCCCTTTGTCACCTTTGTCACAGTCTGAAATAAAACCCCCCGAGGTTTTAGTGACATCTACCACTAACGTCGGTATTTAATTTTCTGTGAATGAGGAACCTTCCTTTCAATACTGGTTGGATCTGTCGTATAAGTTTTCGTCTTTGTAATGAAACGGTTGTTTCCAGACAGATCAGTTCCGGTATCAAAAAGGTCACCAGTACATACCTACACTCACAACCTGACACTTCTTTCGACTCCCGGTTTCTTAACTACGAAAACTTGACATCACAACCTCTTCTGAGAACAATCAGGGAACCTGACGTCTCTATAGGTTGGTCAGGTAGGATTTCTAGTCAGGACCCACAAGTAACCTTCCTGACTACAACTTCGACTTTGAGGTCATGAAACCGGTGAACTACGTTTCTCGACGGAGTAAACTTTTCTGGGATAACGACCCTTTCTAACTCCCGTTCTCCTCTTCTCCTCGTGTCTGCTACTCTACCAACCTACCGTAGTGGCTGAGCTACCTGTACCCAAACCCACCTGAGGTCCACAAACACTACCTGTCCCTCCGGACCGCACGACACCAAGTACCCCAGCGTTTCTCAGCCTGTGCTGACTCGCTGACTTGACTTGACTATTGGGTTCCAATGGTTGTGCAAGAATTAGAAGGGTGTGTGTACATCAGATGTAGGTTACATCTTTCGGAATTGGGGTACCCTCTGGGTCTCTATGATTATTTTTACTCTCTATGAAACAACAAGGGGATACTCAGTCCGTGTACGATTCTCGAAAGGTACCGATGGTTGACTTACCTTCCGACGGGTGGTCTCTTCTCTGAGTGAGTGGTGTATGTAAAGGATAGTAGTGGAGTAAAGAACCGGAGACAATCCTCCCTTAGACGCGAGGGAGGAAAGTGAAAAGGTATAGACAGGGAACAAATAGAACAATGTAGAGAGGAGTCCGTTAGGGAAAGACTACTTGTTGGTCGGAAGGTAGTGGATGTATCCAATAAGTCATTTTAGAGGGAAAATCCTAAACCAAAAGAGAAAGACGTACGGGAGAGAAAAAGGGGTAAACAATTGACCAGGTTTTCCTTCGGATTTGACAGTCGTATGAATCCTCCCTCTTTTTCACAATAGACTGTAGGTCTTCGACCAGTCCGTGAGTGTCGTTTCGACACAATTAGGGGACAACCTGTATTTACTGGAGTGTCTTGTGACTGAAGTCTGCTCCAATGAGACTCTGGTACTATTTCACTCTGGTTTGTTCTGCTACAGTATTAAAAGAGATTCACGTCTGTCATTGTCATCATTCCTGGGACACGATGGTTGTATTATGGTTTGTGGGTAAGAGTACCAATTTTACGCACTGGTGGTGAATAAATGGTCACTGTTAAGATAGAAGGTTGATCAGACAGGAAGGATGTCTGTTCTAAAGAATCGATGAGTCAGTATGGGTGAAAGAGTGTCGGAGGTTAGGTCTCGTTTTGGGGGAAGGGACTTAGAGTTGGGTTCGGGTTTAGGATGTAAAAAAAAGATTGTAGGAGAATGATTCCGAGGGGTAAAGGGATATCACGTACAAAAGAGAGTGATGTTCATTATTTAAGTTTTGCAAGTTGTCCACACAAGAACCACCAGTGACCGATCGACTAACTACGATTGGACTTTCCTTTGTATCGCATACGAGACTTCCTTTTACCCTACAGTAGAATAGTTATGAAAGTCGGGTAGTTGTCGGTGAGTGAGGGTTAAGTGTCCCGACCCCGGTCCTAAAGTCGAGGAGTCTAGGTCGTAAGACGGTGGGGTTGGTGATCGTATATACTTTTTGGTCTTGATACGGAGTACGTTACCATAGTAAAAAGATAAATAATTTGATCATGACGTTGACTCTATGATAATAAGACGAGGTTCTATGGATAATAGATGGATGTTTCCTAAAACACTGGACGTAAAATGAAGTACTAAAAAAAGGAAACTCGTTGACAGTTCAATCTCTTTTATGGAGGTCAGGTACACGTTCTTCTGTCAAAGTCAAAACAAAATTTAATTAGGAGACGTCAGAGGAATCCAGTCCTTAGGACAAACCGAATGGCAGTAGAATGGGTCGTGGTTCTTGATACGAATCTTGTATCATCTCTGAGTTTCATAAACGATTGTAAAACGTCAATTTATTTAAATTTCTTGTACCTTTTACCAATGATTTGTTCCTGTTCTTTCTCCCGGAAGGGGGTACCAGGTTACGAATTATGGGGTGAGGGTCACGTCCCCTGTACCCAAGTTAGGAACCAACCCATTGATTCAGGGTGTACGGTACCCCAAGTCGGTTTTTCGAAGAAAATTTCGGTCTACGTAAAGATGTCCCTGAAAGTGGTCACTTTTCTACTTTCAAACGTCTCTACTCTTCTGTCAACTTCCGTGATACCCATACACTCTTCCCAGAGGTAGGATGAGGGTTCGATGGAAGGGTCGACCACCAGTCTTTCTTCTCGTTGACGTAGATCTTCAGGATCCGGGTCTCCGAGAGAATGGGTAGTGGTAAGGATTGTCGAAAACCCATTGGGGGTGTAGGAATACCTCCTGAGTAGGTTTAGGAGACTAGAGAAAAGTGAAGGAGGTAGAGGTTAACAGAAAAACAAACGGGACAACGTTGTACAAACGTTAAGGGGAGTTTTGAAACATTTGGGTTTTTGATTGAGGTAGTTTGGAAATACGATTGTAGGATGCAAAATTGAAGTGGAAGGTAGGAGTAGAAGGAACGAGTTGATGAAGGTGGAATAGGACTAGAGGTTGGGTACCTAGGGTTGTGTAGTAGTCGGGAGACCCGTAAAGGAGTGAAAGGGACGAATCTAAGGTTCACCGAGTAGTATGGATGAGGAAATGTTTCTGGGAGTGTAGGAAACGAGGAGAGTAGAGTATCGTAAGAATTCAAATGTATCGATATGTCACCGTAGACCAGGGTAGTGAAGTACTCTTTATCTACCCCTTTGTCACCGTCTGAAATAAAACCCCCCGAGGTTTTAGTGACGTCTACCACTAACGTCGGTACTTTAATTTTCTGCGAATGAGGAACCTTCCTTTCAATACTGGTTGGATCTATCGTATAAGTTTTCGTCTCTGTAGTGAAACGGTTGTTTCCAGACAGATCAGTTTCGATACCAAAAAGGTCACCAGTACATACCTACACTCTCAACCTGACACTTCTTCCGACTCACGGTTTCTTAACTACGAAAACTTGCCACCACAACCTTTTCTGAGAACTCTCAGGGAACCTGACGTTCCTCTAGGTTGGTCAGGTAAGACTTCCTCTAGTCGGGACCCTAAAGAAACCTTCCTTACTACGATTTCGACTTTGAGGTCATGAAACCGGTGGAGTACGCTTCTCAACTGAGTAACCTTTTCTGAGACTACGACCCTCCCTAACCCCCGTCCTCCTCTTCCCCTGCTGTCTCCTACTCTACCGACCGACCGTAGTGACTGACCTACCTGTACTCAGAACTCACTTGAGGCCCTCAACCACTACCTGTCCCTCCGGACCGCACGACGTTAAGTACCCCAACGTTTCTCAGTCTGTGCTGACTCTCTGACTTGACTTGTCACGCAAGACGATGTTGTACACAAAAGTATTTTGGTTAATCTAGTCTGCACTGACCATTTGTCTACTTTCTTAAGTCATCTTACATCTTCAACCCAACCAAGTATTCGTTAAAAAGACTCCGTTACCTCTCATTCTTATCTCCTCATCTAAATGTTGGAGGGTATCCTTTCTGTTCTTTACCCATTTTCGAACTAATTTCTAAAAGGTTAAGATAAAAAATTTTTAAATTGTTTGTTTGTTTGTTTTTTGGAGTATGTACAGGAGGAGGGACGGGTCTCAGTATGGGGTCCGAATGGACCGAGAGTCTAACATCGTTCATCATAAAAAAGGATACGGGAGGAATTGTGTTTAGAATGGTTGAGACAGGATAAAGATACAAGTGACGAAGTCGTGGGGTTTTTGTTAGAGAGGTAGAGAGAAAAAAACACGAAAAAATAAAAGGGTCTATGGTTGTTATGTTTCTCAACAAATATTTCTCCATCGAGTCAACCTTATAAGTATGGTACAACGGTCGTCACATTTAACCTTACTAGTAGGACCTTTTGATAAACTGTCATAGATGATTTGGTGGAATATTCGGTTATCAGGGTGAGTTCTTCTTACTTCTACAGATGGTTTTCTATATATATTCTTATAAGTCTCGTCAAAATAAATATTATTTTTTTATCTACATTATATGTCGTGTTCCTTATGTCGGTTATAAAATATTATTGAATTACCTCATATTAGATATTTTTGTAGTTTAGTGTTACAACATGTGGACTTTGATTATATTGTAACATTTAGTTGATATGAATTTATTCTTTATTTTATTTACGAATTTTGTTGGATTTACAGTTGTTGTCGTCTACCCTATTTGTTCATAGTCAAGTCAACGAGTCAGCACAGACTGAGAAACGCTGGGGTACCTGACGTCGTGCGGTCCGGAGGGACAGGATAGTGGTTGAGGACCTCAAATGAGTTTGAGTACAGGTGACTCAGTCATTACGGCGGGTTGGTAGAGTAGGAGACAGTAGGGGAAGAGAAGGACGGGAGTTAGAACGGGTCGTAGTTCCCAGAAAAGTTTACTCAGTCAAGAAGCAATAGTCCACCGGTTTCATAACCTCGAAGTCGAAGTCGTAGTCAGGAAGGTTATTTATAAGTCCTGACTAAAGGAAATCCTACCCGACCAATCTAGAGGAGCACCAGGTTCCCTGAGAGTTCTCAGAAGAGGTTGTGGTGTCAAGTTTTGGTAGTAAAGAAGCCACGAGTCGAAAGAAATATCAGGTTAAGAGTGTAGGTATGTACTGATGACCTTTTTCGTATCGAAACCGATCTGTCTGGAAACAACCGTTTCATCACAGAGACGAAAAATTATACGACCGATCAAATATATAAGTGTCCTAAATAATATGTTATTATTTTGTTTGATGATTATTCGTACCCTTGTACCTTATTAAAGTATCTATGCTACTCCTCTCTTCTACGGTTTGTGTCTTATATCTTCAGGTATATATATAATGATGTTCTTGACCGTCCTGACACCAGTTGAACTCTCCTACATTAGTCCTCCACGTGCTCCCAGACACCATCTGTCCTTATAGAATACAGAAATAAACTCACCAATAATGTACTGACTTTTGTAAAAAAAAAGAAAAGAAAGAACGTCAAAAAAAAAAAATATTTTATGTGTATCGTATTTTAAATGGTAGAATTGGTAAAATTCAGATGTCAAGTCACCGTAATTCGTGCAAGTGTCATCACGTTGTTAGTAGTGGTAGGTAAAGGATTTGTAAAAAGTAAAAAAGGTTTAACTTTAATGTGTGAAGAAGTCATTATTGAGGGGTATTGGAATATAAGGTCGGGTACCGTTGATAGTAAGATGAGACAGAGACTCTCACCTGATAAGACCATGGAGTATATCCGTCTTGGCATACCATAAACGGGAAAACACTGACAGAATAAAGTGACTCGTGTCATCAGTACATACCTGTATTCTCAACCTGGTATTGTCTTCTGACTCACGGTTTCTTAACTACGAAAACTTGACACCACAACCTCTTCTGAGAACTCTCAGGGAACCTGATGTTCCTCTAGGTTGGTGAGATAGGATTTCTTTTAGTTAGGACTTAAAAGTAACCGTCTTGATTACCACTCCAACTTCGAGGCTATGAAACTGGTGGATTACACTGTTCGACTGAGTGACCTTATTTCTGGGACTAAAACCCCTTCTAACTTCCGTCCCCCTCTTCTTCTGTTGTCTCCTGTTCTACTAACCTACCGTAGTGGTTGAGTTAGCTGTACTCAAACTCGTTCGAGGTCCTCTACTTTCTGTCCCTTTGTACCGCACGACGTTAGGTACCCCAGCGTCTCAACCTGTGCTGACTTACTGACTTGTTGTTGTTTGTTGAAGTGTCAGGTGGGTGTTACGTCCAACACAATCTGGAAGGAATGAAAAATTCCAACTTATTATAAGGTAATATGTATATATGGTGTAATCGAATAAGTAAATGGACAGATATCTGTGAACGTGACGAACATAGAAAAACGATAACACTGATTACAGAGGACTTTCTCGGAGACCGACCTGAATTTACGGACGAACTCGACAGGTACAAAAGGACCACCCCCCACCCCTCTTCCTACGGTTAATAACGAAAACAATCACGAAACCAATGTTTACACACGTCTATAAATTGTGAGGGTTAAAATAAATCAATGTATCTAAAGATAAATCAATTTACCACTAAATGGATCAGGATAAAAAGGGTATTCAAGGATTATGAAAATTACGTACTGAAATGTCTTACGGTAAAAGTTCTGAAGTACATAAAACAATATTATGAACTTTATATACAATTGTAAATAAATTTTATATGAATGGTTCACGGATAGTACAAGGTCCGTTACAAAGATAAATGACTCTGATGTTGTCATTTGTTTTGTCTGGGTTTTCTCAGGGGGTGGAAAGATCTCGGATCCATACATTTTTATCCATAAAAATTACCCTGTTGACCATCTCTATAAGTACATAAATAAAAATTGTCAAGAGGGTGACGTGATAGTTGAGGTACTCCCGTTCAGACAGGAGATAGCTCTGGGTTCGTGTCACGATATGTGCGTTTTACACGAAGACGGTAGAAAATTTTTGAACCTTCAATGAAAGTCGGTTAGAAGTTAAAATGTTTATTTTTTCTACCGAACTCTGTACTGTTATCGGAGGGTTTAGTGTGACAATCACTCATAGTTCGACTTACCTTAACCCCAGAGATCCAAGGGGAGATCCTGAAAAGTTCATGTTTCGTTTGACATTCTTGATTCCTGTGAACACAGGTTGACAACAAATCATCGAATCAACACAAACTGAGAAACGTTGGGACATCTGACATCGGACGGTCCGAGGAGACAGGTACCCTAAGAGGTCCGTTCTTGTGACCTCACCCAACGGTAAAGGAGGAGCTCCCTTAGTAGGGTTGGGTCCCTAGTTTGGTCGTAGAGGACGTAACGTCCACCTAAGAAATAGTGATGTGGTGAACTCTTCATGTTATGAAATCATGTTTCAGACTTCCCAAATATAGAAAGGAGTCTCTCAGTAGATTCTTTTTGATTTTTTGTTATTGATCGATTTTGTTAGTTTCTTCTACACTGTCACGAACGGTTAAAAAGGTCTCCCAAAGATCAGTAAATATTACGAACGATTATTGAATTCATCTTGTGTATTGTAACTAACTCTGTAGAGGTTACTATTTGTCTTTTACTCTTATTCGAGGTAACGAAACTTATCACAAGTAGTGTGACGACGACGCAGCGAAGTCAGCACAAGCTGAGACACGTTGGGGTATCTGCCGTTGATTGGGAACATAAACATTTTATTGAAGTCCCCGAAGGGTCCACCGCGATCACCATTTCTGTTACGGACGTTACGTCCTCTGAATTCTCTGTGTCCAAACTAGCGACCCAGTCCTTCTAGGAGACCTTTTCCCGTACCGTTGGATGAGGTCATAAGAACGGACCTCTTAAGGTACCTGTCTCCTTGGACCGTACAACGTCCGGTACCCCAGCGTCTCAGAGTGTACTGACTTCTATATCACTTAAGTACTTGTGATAAACTTTCGCACTATTTCTGGTAAAGTTTGGGTCATAACAACTTACTCCGTTCAGTCGTAGATATATAGTAATATCATTCCACGAAAATTTAAAAAAGTTTAATAAATCTCATCATCTTATAAAGGAACCCTAGGAACTTAAGTTTCAGTAATTCGTCCTTTTTTTTCTTGAAGTATTTAATACGTACGGTCTTAATACATAAAGTCTTTTATAATAGAAGAAGTGTCTTGATTGATATGAATTATAAACACAAAAAATTGGTAAAATAATAATTGCATCCTTATCTTTCAATTTGATTTCAGACACAGTATTTTAATTATGACGACGACGACGACGACGATTGCCGTAAATATACAAGAAACGGTAAGGAGGGTCGTAAAGGTTCTATACATGATGGAGAGTATATCTAATAATATTATCGAAAATCCGTATAAAGTGGGTTCACTTTTATTATTTTAATTTTCATTCCACGATTGTTGTACACAGTGCACAATTCCTTTCGTGGTACGGTACACGAAACAAACAGCAGAGAATTAGGAGTGTCATTGAGATTTTTCATCTTTGATAATAACGGGAGTAAAATATCTACATCTTTGACTCCGAATTCGCATGAGTTTAGTGAACCTTAAGTTTTGTCCTTTCACGTTAGGGTCCCAAGTACAGCAATTGTGAAAAGATATATGTATAAATGACGAAGATGAGATTTAAGTTTAAATCGAGAGATTTCGTGTCACGAAATTATGGAACGTACTGAGGAACATATACTTCTTTTTTAATAAAGTGAGTCGTAAGTTTCGGGAAGGACAGGACTGGGGTTTAGATAGAAGTTTTTGACAGAGAGTGTGAAGTTAGTGACTTGACTCGAAAAAAAAAGGGATTATATATTGTCTAAAGGGTTTGGGAAGTGGACACACGTATGAGAAGAGAATCCTTACGGGGTGGTTAAGTAGAGAAGGACAGTTTTTGATTGGGTAATGGGTTCTGGATAGATGTTCGACGGTGGAACACCGTAAGGAAGTTGGTTGACCCGTGTACCATATATATATAACGTTCAGACTAGTCTTATAAGTTCGTGTTCCGTCGGTTAGTCTTGTTTCATTTCACCAACTTGAACTCCGTTAATACGTACCCAATGTCAATACTGTGTAAATAGACGTAATTGTATAAAGAGATACACTCAGTGTCTATTTATCCGGTCCAGACTGTCCAACTTAAAATCGTCAGTTAGCGGTGGTAATCGACAAGAGAATTTTTTATATCTTACGAATTTATTCTTTCCTTTTAGTAAGATTTTTTTAATAGAGAAGCCAACGGTTTAGTTCGTCCCAGAGAGAGTCCCTCCAAAGAGAATTGTTAGATCTTAAAGAGAGAAAAATAGAAAGTCTTTCGTAGGTGGATATGAGGTTACCGGAGGTAAGGTCTCCTCGATACACATACATAGTCGAGACAACTACGGACCCGGAAACAGGTGCATTGTGAGTTACTCGTTGAGTTTCTGTTTTTCACTTTCACTTTACCAGTCCCGGTACTATACCGAGACGGTAGGAAATAGTGTAGTGTTTCTCTTGGGATGGGTGGTGGTCATTCACGAACGTTGGTAGGAAATGTGACCCCTTAAACTTTCGTAGACCTTTCCATACGTGTTTTAGTCTTACCTCTCCTCCCAAAATCCCTATTTTATATTTCAACCTCAAGTAGTTACCTTAACCTTTCTAACCTTGTTTGTTTATATGGGACTATTGGAACGACGGACTGTTACTCTCTACCAGTAGACTTCTGTGTGGCACCACCATTCGCGACGAAGAGACTTTGCGTCCCGAGTGTCCGGAATGAAACCGTCGACGGAACTCAAACTTTGGACCGACTGGTCCATACACTGGAGTCCTTTGAAGAGGAACTGGAAGTTAAGAGAGTAGATATTTTGTTTTTATAATATAGAGTGTCACTAGACCCTTAACTCTGTTATGAACCTTTCGTGTCACGTACGGTGTCTCATTTACGGTCATTCAATACCTACGATGACAATAGTAAACTATAAATAATAGACTTCCATGATTTTGTTTCTGAATAGACAGATCTTAACACGACGGTTATGTAAACCACTGATACCTTTACGAGATATCAACCAACACGACAGATGATGTTATCAATGATCGGAGTACATCGAGAACTTATGGTCATTATACCGGCTCTTTGTCTTAAAAATTAAAAAGAATTGAAATTAATTAAATTTACATTTGTCAGAGTATACCTATGACACATGATATAACTTATCGTACGTAAATCTTATTAATTTTGTGATGGAAGTAAACTTCCCTCTTACTAGATCGGATTACCGAGATTTTAGGGTCGACCATCCGGTGATGGACAGTCAGTAGTTCAAAAGTTATCACGTATCGTTTTCTTTGGTTTTTTCAATTCAAAAAATTCAAAAAGTATTTCGATTTAAGTAAGGTAAATTTCCTGATACCGACCGAGTCGTCACTTCTTAGATGGACGTTACGTCCTCTACACCCAAGCTAGGAACACAATCCTTCTAGGGGACCTCTACCTTTACCGTTGGGTGAGGTTATAAGAACGGACCTCTTAGGGTTAGGTACTCTAATGTTTTCTCAGCCTGTACTGACCCATTGATTCGTTGTTGTTGTCAAGGAGGAAGACTTTGACCTACGAGTGAAATTTAAGAATTCTTTAAAGTAGTAAGGAAGTTGTTATCATTGAGGAGAGATATACAGTACATAATAAGTCCCCTATGTCAATTTCATTTATTTTGTCAAAAGACGAGGTACTTCGAATGTAAGATGACCTTCTTCTGTCTGTTATTTGTGTGTGTGTCTTCAGCTGTTCCTTTTTATTTCGTACTTTTCTATTATCTCTGATGTTGTCCCCCTCCCTTTCCTAGTTCCTTCGTGAAGGAGTACGATGTCGTGAACTCATTTATGGGTTTCCTCCACTTCCTCAATCGGTACGTGACTTCTTTTTCATAAGGTGTGTTTTCTGTGTCATTTGTGTTTCCGGGTCTTCGTTTTTGTTTACGCTACATAGGTTCTTTCTCAAATCATATCAATTTCACTCATTCATTGTCTTATATTCCAATCCCGTAAATGGTCTTGGTCTAATGTATCGTGTACCGACCTGTGATATACCTGAAAAAAACCAAAATCTTTTAAAAGTAGAACGTTATGAAGCCTAAACATCTTATTAATTTCGATCAAGTCTCTCGTCTAACAAGTCAAAAGGGTTTATCCTTTGTAGAGTGTATTGATACCTGTCAACAGTTTTCGTCTTTTGTCGTAATCATGTTATCTTAATTAATTTGAGGTCTAAAATAAGTACAAAGTGGTGAAGAGGGTGATGACAAAAAAAGACAGGTCCTAGGTTAGGACCTGTGGTGTGACGTAAATCTACACAGAGGAATCAGGGAAGACAGGACACTGTCGGAGAGCCAGGACGGAACAAACAGTGCGGGAACGTCACATTTCTTATGACTAGTCCATAAAACATCTAATAGGGAGTTGTACCCAAAGAGACTACAAAAGGAACACAAATCAGATCTCAATACCAAAACCCCCTTTTATGGTGTCTCTACTTCACGGGAACAGTAGTGTAAGATAGTCCACTACTATACTATAGGTGTACTAAATAATGACCACTTCCTGAGAACCGAAAGTAAGATTTACTCTACCCTCGGTGTTCTCTCAAGATTCGTTTCCTCCCTGTATCGGAGTAAAAATTTTTCTAGTAAGAACTCGACACAACTCTTGTCAAACATTCTCCGTTCTTTGTACCTTTCGTTAGTCCTCCAATACTTACTAAACCCACTCTCTACTAGTACGACCAAATCCGATCCTGATACCGTCGACTCCACCAATTTCCTTTTTTCGTTTCTTTCCAACTTAAGATCTAATATTGTTTTCCTCTTGGTGATTTAAACACGTACACCTACATTCTACATTCTCTCTCCGGTTCCATTACCTTTCTAAAGGCAGAACTTGTAGTCCACCCTTTGTAACTTTCTGGTTCCCCTACCCTCCTTAATTCTTAGATCCAACGTGAATAACGTAAATGTTACGGACACTCTATATATTCGTCTCTCCACCTCATCGTTAACGTGTCTACTAAGATCTTAAGTTTGTACTACGACTCCAGTTTTTATATTTAAACTCTTAGTAGTTATTTGTCTACCATAGATTTGAGTATTTGACTTGCTCGAGTGGATCCCTGACTCACAACTCTTTTCTTTTTTTCAGACTGTAACTTTTAATCAACTACTATCGATCCTAAAATAAAAAGTTAAAGGATTCAACCTTTTTAATTTTCGACCGTTGGGGATACCGGTAGAAGTTTCCAAACCACTATATATATATTTATTATCATGTACATGAATAACATGTTTCAGGACTCTCTCTTGAGATCCATTGTAGAGATCAGGGGAGATGATAGAAGTCATCAAAAAGTTTCTAAAAGAACCTTCCTTCATAAAAAGAACCTGACCTTCAAATATGAAACCTCTCCTCTCTTCCTCCATACTAAAATTCGGTACTAAGATTATAAAAAGGGGGATAGAAGAATTCGTGACCAAAAGGTCGAAATCACACTTAGTCTTATAATTTGATCTCCTGAACAATTTGTACCTGACTATTCGGGTCGGAGTCTCAAAGAGTAAGTCATCCAGACCCCACCCGGTCTTTGAAACTTAAGGATTGTTCAAGAATTGACTATGGTTACGACGAATAGACTTCTGGTGTAAAACTGTTGATCACGAGAGTTCTTACAGGAATACAGTTTCCGTATCGACTCTTCTAAACATACCTGTGATTAGAGAAAATAAATGAAGGTCGTCCCGTTACTAACTACCAGTTGTCACGGACGTTCTAAAATGGTATACTAAACGTTTAGGTCGGGATCTATAAATGACACACTTAGTAAAAGGTTGGTAGGTCTTGAAGGTCCTTAAGTACCTGTGGTTTGGTGTATGAAGACTTTCGGAAGGGATTTTCCTTTCGAATTCTCTTCGGTCTCCTATACTTCATTTCTGTGAGTTTTTATTTAAGTTGTTAATGAAGTATCGTTGTGACAGTTTGAAACTGTATTGGTTTCCGGTATACTTTAGTCGATGTCGTTTTGGATTCATTAAGTCTTTTTTCTCTCGGGTCGGTTTGACACCCCTTTTTTAAAGATTATTTAGAGTGATGAGGAAAATTTTTGATATGGTGTTAACTCCTGATTATTCTTTTCCTTTCAAGTCAATTTTAACAAGATGTGATAATTTATGATATAATAAAAGATAAAATATAAAAGTAATATATAAAGTAATAAAAGTAATAATTTATGATGTAAAAGTAATACAAGATATAATAATTTATTAACAAGATTTAATAATTTATATTTAATGAGATGTTATAATTTATTTTTAAGTCTTAATACAGTAGATAAGTCGGTTCAAACGTAAGTATTAAATTACTTCATTTATAAATCACTTTCGTATAAGACCTGTTCCGTGACAACATTATTTGATATGGTAGGTGAATAGGGGACTGTGTCGCTACAGATACCGTACTCGACGAGTCACAACATTGTCTTTATGTATATAGTATGATTTGTGTCTCCATTTTGTCCGGTAATGTGCCCCCTTTAGTCAGGATTCTTCCTGAACATTCTTACCTTCCCGTAGGGTCCATCTTTATATCTTCTGTGGTTCAAAGTCTTTGTCTTTTGTCACGTCCCTTAAACCCCCCTTCCGACATTTTTCACAGTTTTCACCTTCCACGAGAACCCTCATATCGGTTCCCACTCCGATAATTTCACCCTCCCTCTGGGGGTTTCCGTTGGCTATTCTTGCATCGGAAGTGTCGTGACAATTGTTCGTCATTTACCTATTTCGAAATGAGATATGTCCTTTGTCTCGTAAGGACAGTCTTATGTCTTAAATCCGTATTTCTCTCATTATGGTTACAGTTCATGCTTTTGAAAGGACTCCAAATGTGTTATACTATCCTTCCCATTACTGTCTTTTGTTTACAAACTAACGTTTATAAGAATGAACAAGGAGTATTGGTCCATGATCCGTCCTCAACCCCTTAATAGGGATCAACTCCGAAATTCACGATGGAATTGTTTCCTAAGATTATGTTGTTTGGGATAACTATTAGTGACGTTCTTTGGTCGTTTGACAAATTATAAGAGATTACTCTCTGGTACCTGACGTTCCTCTAGTTTAGTCAGTTAGGATTTCCTTTAGTTGGGACTTATAAGTAACCTTCCTGATGACGACTTCGAGGTTATGAACCTGTGAACTACGTTCCTCGACTGAGTGACCTTTTCTGAGACTACAACCCTTTTTGACTACCGTTTTACTCTTCCCGACTGTCTACTACTTTACCAATCTATCGTAGTGGCTGAGTTTAGCTGCTTAGACTTGTTTGAGGTCCTCTGTCACCTCCTGTCTTCTCTGGTCGTACGATGTCAGGTACTTCAACGTTTCTCAACCTGTGTTGAATCCCTGACTTGTCGTCGCTAGTCATCCTTACGTTATTTTCGGACTTCGATTTCTTTAACGTCAAGTTCAGGTCCGTTTAGGTTCACAGTTCAAGATACCATGCACGGAAACAAAGGTGAACTCAACCGAACGTGTCCCATAGAGAAGTCTCCATTCTAGGTGCCTAAGACAAGATCGTCCTGTTTGCTCGGTCAACATCACCTTTCGTAGTTCGGACGAATGTCTCCGGTTGTATGTTTCGTTAACCTGGACAAACTTTCATAAATAAATTTTTAAAATCAGGTCATTCTTTACTCGTAGTTCCCGGTTCTCTTTTTCTTTCATGTAAGATTGCACCAAGAGTTCCCCGGTAGAAGTGTCAATGGTACACCGGGTCCGCTGATGAGAGAATAAGTGAAACCCTGATGTTGTCAAAGGATACAGGTCATACGACCCCTGTCAGTCTCATTTCTAACTGGGCCACACATATTTTCGGGGAGGAGAGCGAGAGTCTTTATAAGGTTAAACTTACTACACACCAGTGAGAAGAAGAGTAAATAAGAGTGGATTTAAGTTAGGGAGAAGTGTAGTGTCCGTTTTACTATGAACGATGTGATGATGTTACGAGCTAAGGAAGGGTCGGTTTGGAAAGAAAACGTAGGTACACAACAGTAGGTTCCGGGCGGGACGATCCGAGTTAGGACGTGGAAGGGAAGATAGGGGGGTCTTACGAAATCAAGGAGTCCCTACGATCTCTGAAGACGGAACCCGAGAGTGTGTACGACAAGGACGACAGTACTTACGAGAAGGGGTAGTTGAGGGAAAGGAACATTAAGGGTCAATCGTATGCCTCGAATTGAGATTTTAGTGAAGGAGTCCTTTCGGGAGGAACTGGTGAAGAAGTCTGACACGTAAACGGGAAGATGAATTTTGCGGAGGACACGTTGATTTATGAACACACACATCAACAAATTACAGACAGAGGTGTCATGTGTCGAGAGAGTATCGTCCTTCGCACTACTCCAAACGAGTGGTGACTTAGGGGTCACCGATCTTCTTACAGGAGGAGTATCATCCACGAGTTGTAATGATTTATTTACTTAAGTAAATAGACTGGTGTACACCTTTTATTTCAGGAGTAAACATTTGTCTGTAGTAAAGAAGGTTACCAAATCACGACTTATTAAAGGGTGACTACACAAATGTTTAGTGATGTTTGAATTACCGAATTTTGTTGTGTTTAGAAGATAGAATATCAAGATCTCTGTTCTTCAGGGTTTACCTAGAGCCTCTAATATTCTTTCCACAGTCGTCCTAACGACTTCCGAGATCCCCTCTGAGGAGCGGAGACGAAAGGTTCGTAAATCTCCGACGGACCCATATAAAGTAGAGGTTTCGGTCATTAGTGCAATGAGATTATAGGAGGAGATAGTGGTGTAGAGGAAGAGACTCAGATTGAGAGAACGGAGAGAGAGAGTGAATGTTTGTAAAAACACTAATGGAACCACAACCTTTTCTGAGAACTCTCAAGGAACCTGACGTTCCTCCAGGTTGGTCAAGTAGGATTTCCTCTAGTCAGGACCCACAAGTGACCTTCCTGACTACGATTCTGACTTTGAGGTTATGAAATCGGTAGGGTACACTTCTCAACTGAGTAACCTTTTCTGGGACTACGACCCTCCCTGACCTCTGTCCTCCTCTTCCCCTGTCTTCTACTCTACCAACCTACCGTAGTGGCTGAGTTACCTGTACTCAAGCTCATTTGAGGCCCTCAACCACTACCTGTCCCTCCGGACCGCACGACGCTAAGTACCCCCACGTTTCTCAGCCTGTGCTGACTCGCTGACTTGTCTTGACTTGATCCGAATGGATCTAGTAGGTCCTATTAGTGGGATAGAGTTTTAGGAATTAAGCCTCTGTAGACGTTCTGGGAAAACGGTACATTTTCGTTGTGAGAGTCTCCATAGTCTCCTAATCTGACAGGTGTAGAAACAACCCCCCGTAATAAAACGGATGATGATGATTCAGCGAAGTCAGCACAGGCTGAGACACGCTGGGGTCTCTGCCGTCGTGTGGTCCGAAGGGGCAGGGATCCTAAGAGGTCCGTTCTTGTGACCTCACCCAACGGTAAAGGAAGAGGTAAAAACGGATGTTTACCAAAATTTACATGAAGGAAGGGATATTCTTATGATTGTTGTCGTAGTTGTCTTTACTCCTAGATAAGATCAAGATATAGAATCTTTTAATGACACTTTTGAGTGGATATCTGTTCCGTTTCTCATTGACGTACTTTTATTTGTGAAAGTAAGAAAACAACCTTATTGAAGAGTACATGACTTGTAGAGTTTACTAAACAAGATAAGTTTCGTTGACAGGATTATCGGTTCACACTAAATTTCATTTTACTGTGTGTGATGACTTCTCCTATGGAATGACACTCACACAAATGTGTGTGTGTGTGTGTGTGTGTGTGAGTCAACCCATTGACCTCCCGTCTCTTAAATTAAGTCAATTTATAGCATTCAAAATATGGTTGTGTGGTTTTTACATTAAAGTACTCTATCTGATATTGACTGTAGTTTCCAGAACTGTGTGTCGAGAATTAAAAATCTGATATTTGGAACCTTAAAGATCCTATAAGACCACCAAATCACGTAATTCTGTCTGAAAGACAACCCTATGTCCATGATACTGTTCTTCTTCGTCGTAAAAAGGGGTAACAGAACTTGTTAACTAAGAAGGACTAGAAGAAATCTCAAATGTCACCTTGTTGACAAAGTGTTTCAGAAAAGACAGGTTTTGGGAACTCACATACGGTGGAGAGAGGGAAGAGTCCCTTGGTTCGTATAAGTTCCGGTGTGTGACGCAAGAACATTCTAGACCAGAGAAAGGGATTTGGATAGCACATGACTCAATATAGGTCTTCTCAAAGAAGGTAGGTCCGTAGACGAATAGGTACTTCTTTTCGTTCAACCTAAAGTAGGTTTTCAATTTAAAAGACTGAGAATCATGAATGTAAACCGAAAGAGGGTGGAGGAAATTAAATAAAAATGGAATACGTAAGTTCTTTATAGTGAAACATAGACGAGTTATGGTTCGAGTCATAACTCAACATTATCACTTATTCTGATCAGTCGTTCTCTCAAGGTCTTTTTGTGGATAAAGACGAAATACTGATACGGTTTCGGAAACTGACACACCTAGTGTTATTTGACACCTTTTAAGACTTTCTCTACCCTTATGGTCTGGTGGACTGGACGGAGAACTCTTTGGACATACGTCCAGTCCTTTGTCGTCAATCTTGACCTATACCTTGTTGTCTGACCAAAGTTTATCCTTTTCCTCATGCAGTTCCGACATATAACAGTGGGACGAATAAATTGAATATACGTCTCATGTAGTACTCTTTGCGACCTGACCTTCTTTGTGTTCGACCTTAGTTCTAACGGCCCTCTTTATAGTTATTGGAGTCTATACGTCTACTGTGGTGGGAATACCGTCTTTCACTTCTCCTTGATTTTTCGGAGAACTACTTTCACTTTCACCTCTCACTTTTTCAACCGGATTTCGAGTTGTAAGTCTTTTGCTTCTAGTACCGTAGGCCAGGGTAGTGAAGTACCCTTTATCTACCCCTTTGTCACCTTTTGTCACAGTCTGAAATAAAACCCCCCGAGGTTTTAGTGACGTCTACCACTAACGTCGGTACTTTAATTTTCTGCGAATGA